>JASGAU010370314.1:709-13792 GCA_030220045.1 Australoheros facetus | reverse complement strand
TGTGTGTGTGTGTGTGTGTGTGTGTGTGTGTGTGTGTGTGTGTGTGTGTGTGTGTGTGTGTGTGTGTGTGTGTGTGTGTGTGTGTGTGTGTGAGTGTGTATGAGATTAAGAAAGATGTAGAGAGCATTAAACATAATTATAGAGATATCTGCATATGGATCGCTCCTCCTTCTTTATCACTTCCATAATTTTCACACCTATTTGATCTGTTTTTCTTGCTACACCTTTCTCCCTGCTATTTCTCCATCTGTCACTGTGTGCTCACTTGGCCTCTAAATGCAGCAGAGTGAGCAAATAAGAGTGCACTGCCAATACAGAGTACATTATGGCCTTTAGTGTGCACACAAACATAGGCTGGCACTGCAAGAATTAGAGAACAGCAGAAAAATGAGAATAAGTACATTAGACAACTGAGAAAGTCCAACTGAGGAGGCAAAAAGATTCAAGGAAGGATGTTAATCAAATAGGAGGAAGGCGGAGAGATTTGGCTGGGGGTGTGTGTGTGTGTTACATTGCTGTCCTTCATCCTCCTGCAGCTCTACTGGAAACACTGACGCTAACACAGGACGACTCACGCTGGAGGGGATGTCGGTGGGTAGAGAGATGGCGTGGCAGAAAGGAGGGATGGAGGTAGAACGAGAAGGAATCCTCCAGAACTGGTCAGCCTCACCCCCCACCGCATCCTGCTCCTCCTCTCTCAAAGCAGATCAGCACAGCAGGCAATGGAGGGAAAAAGAGGGGGAGGGGCAACAAAGAGAAATTGATGATGGCATATTGCAATTAGGCTTTTTAAGCTAATGCACTTAGGGCTATTAGGTGTGCTCTAGTTGTTTTTGTTTATGATTTAGTCACTGCCCATTGACTTTTGATGAGCCGGTTTCTGAAATGAGGGAGGGGGAAGCTAAACAATTGCAGTGTTAATCTGTGGATATCATTATAATGCTCTTTACACAGCTGGGGGGCAATTGTCAAGTCATGTCATGTAGCAGATATATAACATTACATATGACTTTCCTACAGTTAAAGGCATGCTAAAAATAACTTCAATTTACATTTTAAAAGTGAATTTGGCAGCATCTTCTCCCCCAAAACTGCGGTATGTTTGCAGGGAGTGATCAGCATACTGACCTTTACTTTAAATGCATTGTAGATCCCTGGTAGGAAATGTGAGCCAGGGGCAGCAATGCCTTAGTGAAATCTGAGTGTGGAATATGTTCAAAGCTTCAGTGGTGCGCTTTATATGTTTCCCACTGAATCTGAATGCCACAGTGATTATGAGCTTATCAGGAGTTTAATTCGCCTGCCCGCCATAACCCGAGTTTTTAATCCTTCAAGCTGCATGAAAATGGAAGCCAATTACTTTACTGCAGGCAAATCAAATTTTTAAATTTCTTTTTCCCCCCAGTTTTGTTAATCTATAATTTTTGTTGTCTGTCTTAACTTTAGAGATGATGATGCTCTGTCAGTGTGCTTCCCCAGAAGAGTTAGGGTGGCTTCCCTCTTATACAATTCACAGCACCCTTTCTCTCTCTTTGTTGTTTTGAGCACCCTGACTCGGGGTGGGGGGCATAGACGCAGCTGCAGAATCCGTTGTCCGCTGAATAGATAAGCGGTCTGGCCTCTCCTCCGGGCGCCTTGTATAACACTTCGACAAAAACAAATAGAAAGCGACACCGCCTCACTCTGATGCTCCCACGTGGAGCATGGAGACGACGGAAGACTGCTTTAGGAAATATAAGAAAGAGAATGACTCCATGATGATGAGCCATAACTTCTGTATAATCAAATGCTGTTATTAAAGGCTCCCTGAAGCCTTGCCTTGCTAACGTGCACTTGACCTTTTATGCCTTGCTTACCCTGTTCCTGCGAGGCACTGATAAAAAAGGGTGTAGAGGTCTAATGGAGATAATAAAGCACCCACACCCAGCATAAAGTGTGATTTTCTGGCTTTGAACTGAGTGTTTTGCATGTTATTAGGCGCCAACGTGTACAGAGCAAGACCGCTGGTAACTGAGATGGAAAGCAGAGTTAAGGCTGGTCATCCATTATGGACATAAGACATAACACAGGACATAAGATAAGGTTTATTTGTCACGTGCACACTTGTGCATTGTACTGTGTATAACTGTGCTGGGACAAATAAACCTTATCTTGTGCCCTGCAGTATGTCAGAGTCGTCGCACTGCTCATTACCGTGAAGTCCACTTGCACCTGCGCTCCTGCAAAGGAGGACTACACCTCGCCAAATAAGGACATGTGAGAGCCTCGTTGGGATGACGTTAAACGTGAAATGGGAAAGAATGGGAGTGTGTGGACTGTTTAGATGGGAGACCTAAAGCGGAGAAGGAACACCGAGCTAATCTGGTTACATAAGAAGCCATTGAATTTGCAGAACGTCTCTGTACTAATCCGCTGAACTGTTCATGCTCAACTGTCCCGGCGGCGGCATAACATACAGGACAGGCGCGCACACACACTTGTGGCTCTGAAGACTCAGAAGCGCCATTTGTTTTGGGAGTGTATGAAATAAGATAAACGCATACACTGATATACATTTAAACGGATCCCCGCAGAAGCTGCTATGCCTCATATTGCAACTGGCGGCGTGTGCTGCTCGAGCCCGTGACGATTCCTCTGACGCGCCAATAGCCGCACCACCCCAGAGACTGAAGAGAGCTGTGAGCGACTGACTGGACGCCAGTCTCTCTTTCTCTTTCGTTTCCCATTCCTTAACGACGTGTACAAGTCCCGTGGACGAAATTAACGAGCGTCAGCATTTAACGAGTAGCATCATCCAGGCTCTTCTGTAGAGATGGAGGTACCAGGTTTGGCGCACAACATCAACAGTCCATTAAGTCCCTGCGAGGGGATGATCAAGGACCTAAGCTTGGACGCCATACAGTTATGCGAACGAGATGGTAAGGGAGGATTGTCTGCTTTTCACTGGTGTGCTAAAATATTTCCGCATAATGCCGGTGCATTAGGCCCCTTTGTTAATTTGAGTCGCTGCAGGTATGCAGTCAGTTTGTCAGTGGTTGTCGCCGCATGCTGTACCCTTATTGTGTGGAAGTAATAGGGGCAGGTGGCTCCGCTGGTTCCTTGGATGGGTGAATGGATGGTGCGCTTGTGCGTGCTCGGAATAACTGAGTGTCTTTACAAAGGGAACAAGGTCTTGGCTCAAAATAAACGTATATTCTTTAAGATTACTGTTTTCAAGTTAATCTAAAGGAGTTTCTTTATTTCAGCACCACAAACCTGGACAGAGGCCGGCTGCCACCCCGCCTATAATCACTGATTCTCGTCCTCTTCCAAAGGAGCTGCCTTTTTCCATTTTGCGCACATACTGCGTGTTATCCTGCAAAATGTATAATAACAAATGACTCCCCCTATTTCCCATAAAACTCTCCCTTGCGCTTACGTTTATAATTCATCAAGTCTTCCAGCTGCGTCTATGAGTGTTTGTCTGTGGCTTACTTCCACGAATCAAAAGTTTCCTGAATATTTGCCATTAAATTAAGAGCCGAAATAAACCCCATCATAGAAAATAGGGTTTTATAAGCCAGACTTGTAGTGTGAAAATTGACAAGAAGTTGTTGCATGAGCGGGCTTAACCCTGATGCGAATTTGATGGTGGGGAGAGGAAAAAAGGCAAGTCATCATCAGAAGAGAATGAGAGGCAGAAACATGGCTGCACCCACATGTGTGCTCAGGCGGTGCAGCCCTACACACCCATCAGTGCAATTACACACCGCTAATTTCACATCTGCGTCAAGACGCCTGATCAGAGGTGTCTCTTAATTAAGACTGGAAATTAATTCACATGAAATATGATCACACCTTTTCATTGTATAATTGGGTTCTTTTCTTTTTGTCGTAGCTACGCCAGATTGATTTTTGTATAGTGGCTGTTTAGGGCATTCTGGGTGTCAGTGGTGTGCCTTTATTAGCCTCCTTAGTCTTTATGTGCAATATTTTAGCAGCCAGAGTTTGTGCTGATGTGAGCTAGTGCTGATTCTAAATGGTTTACAGTATAGGCTGGAGCTGCACTTCTCAAACGAACACTGCCAGTTTTGTGCTTTCTGTGCTGCCTCTACTTTCTTTTTCAAGTAGGCTACTCAGTTTAAATATTATGTGTGTCCTTGAGACACCCACATACTCTCTGTTTATGCAGTGACAATGTCCACCTTCTGTGCAAATTCTTCAGGACAACTAGTTGTTGTACTGTGTACTGTTGATGGTTTACTTGAAACGTGCATCTATGCAGTGAGAATGCATGCTCATGTCACTGGAAACTACTCATGTCTGTAGTGTGAGCAAAACCTGAACTTCGTGAACGATAAGAAGCGATTTATGTATGGCTGTCTGTGCGTTCTTCTACAAACATTTAGTGCTGACAGCAGCAAAGTGGAGTACTTCTGTGAATAGAGATTGTATCATCTTTGGTTAATTTCTTTTGAGACTAGTTTATAGTGTGGCTGGATTATCTTAGTGCTTCTGTGGCTTTGACCAGTCTCTGAATTTTGTCACCTGAATCTCTAATTGTGCAGTTTATACTGGCCCAGCCACACCCCTTCCAAACCACTGCATCACTCACTTTTACCTTTCCTGGAAATGGATTGTTATCTTATCCGGTCAATGCGTACATTTTTCCCAAGGTCCACATTCATTTCAGTGTTACATGGCCTTCTAAATTTATCTTGCAAACCATTAATATTTAATTACCAGCATGAGAGGCTTCTATGCCTATGCTGACCCAGCAAATGGATGCATAATACTTCAGTAGGCTTACTGTCTGTGGGGAAAGAGCACTCTCCAACACAGTGAGGACTGTTTGAGGATTTCAGTGCACAAAAGAAATGGTGGGATACAAGTTGTTCCTGTGTGCCTTGTTTCAGAGGGGGTGTTAATGGTTCAGTTTCGTGATGGGACTGTGACATAAGTATGTGGGTGTGGGGCAAGTTTTGCTAAGAATGAGGAGTAGCACAAGTCATAGCATCAACTCATGTGAGCAGAGTTTCTCTCCTGCAGTTGTCTGTAGTCTATGGATAGCTCCCATGATGTTGAGCTGAATAAATTTGTCACAAACCCCTGTAAGTCTGATGAGGACCACCATTTTGATTTTATATCCACAGTTAATGTGCATTTGCAGGGCGTAATCAAATACACACGTCTTGCATGGCCTCTGTGCTGTGCCCGCTGATGTGATGAAGTTGCCATGACGGATGGCGGCTATTAATGTAACCAAGTAGTGTGGCTGTGCTCTTTGAAATCTCTATCTAAAATAGCTGTAACATCCCAAGTCTACTAGGATGTGCATTTCCAGGATGGACAGATGGACTGATAAGTAGATCGATGGATGGATGGATCGATGTTTTTTTTTTTTTTTCTTTTTCTTTTTTTTTTTCTCCCCTCCATGTACTAGACCTGAGAGCATCATGAAAATCTTTGTAAGATCAAGCTGGCAGTGAGGGACACCTACCTTCACAAATATCCATCTTTGGTTAACGCCTCTGACAATTCATTATGTTCATTATCACTGCACAGCAGGGCTGGAGCCAAAGAGTGGCCATGGGAACCACAGGCTGAAGCATGGCCACCCCACTCAGCTAGTGGTGAAGCTGCTTGGGGTTATACAGACATACTCTTGGAACTAGAATTACATCCGCTAACAACAATTTCTAGCCAAACTTTTCTGCAGAACCATTTCTCTATGGCCTTTTCTCCCACACAGGCTCACTGTAATGGTGCAACCACCCCCTTTAAATTAATCTTAGCCTGTGGCTCCATGGCTGTAGACTCCTGTGATAAATAGTACTCAGTGGATACTCTGTAAAGCTTTTCCAGTATGTACCAACATGACACAACAGCAGGTCTGCCTTATGCCATACAGCATCATCTGAGTAAGCTGGCATTTTAGTTTGGCTGCATTCACTGTGAGCAGTTGTGTCTCATGACTGTGCTGGCAAGAGTTGCAGGTACATATTATGTAGTCACTTATTGACTGCATAACATATTCACTTGCACTTGACTTGCACCACTGCAAGCATTCATGTTTATTTTTCCTTTGCTTTCTTTTTCTACTGCTGGCATATATAAAATCCTTCACCTCAGAAACTCAAAACTTGAAATGTAAAAAAAATAAATGAAGAAAAACACAAAAGTCTGAGCTTAGGGGATTCATATTCTGTGTAAATGAGCAGTGATGACTCATTCTGGTCTTGGAAAAGTTTTAAAAAATCCTCCTCTGTATTGATTTTTGAACCTACTTAACTAAAGACTGCATTATTAAATTATTGTTACTCATCTTTGTTTGCTGTTCGAGGCCTTATTGATGCCTAAAAGGTGAAACACAGACTGCGTAACCTCGATGAACAGGGTATTGTTTATCTCACTCTGAGAGAAAGATGTTTTTCTGTTGGCAGCTTCTCTCACTCCCAGCATGATCTCTGTCTCGGTCTAGCCTGTGCATTGAGAGGAACAAAGGCGTGAATTTTTTTTTTTTTTTTAAAAGTACTGCAAGCATCTATGCCTAGTGTCTATTGTGTTGCTCATGTCTACAGTTCAATTTTAGACTCAACACTGCAACTAAAAATGTAGGAGGCTTGTCTGAGTACCTACTTGTGCAGTCAGAAGTGGTAATCTAACACGCTTGCCAACAATGCTCAGAAATGTGTTTTTTGAGCCCTAAACTTGATTGAAAAGTTTGTTTTGAAGAAGTATGGACTTTCAAATGGAGCATAATGTAGTCTCACATGATGGAAACTCCAACCACCAGGAGAGTACATTTACATTGCCTAAATGGCCTAGATGGAAATCAAATCACTTTCCTCTTGCTGGTAAAGAGCGCCAACAAGTAACTTATAATTTGGAGGCAGGTGTGACTGGAACAAATTCCACCATAAAGAGCCATTAGAATGGCTCCATGTATGCATGTTAATAAGATTTATATTGATCCTTCTGCATTATTGCTTTTCCCTGTGGTATTTGACTGTAAACAGTAAAAGGGTGATAACCAGTAAGGTCCATTTCTTAAACTTTAGTAGGTTCAGTGTCTAAGGCTTTTTGTCTTTTAAGCCTAATGTTTTTTTGTTTTGTTTTTTTCTATAAGGTGCCTGGAGCCTGCTCTTTGGTGCTCTGCATCTACAAATCTTTTATTTTGAACTATCTGTGCATATGTGCACAGCATGAATAATCTGTGCTCATAAGCGCTCAAGCTTTTGCTCTAAAACAGTCTGTCTGCTTGATAATGATCAAGCAAAAATTTCCCCCTACCGCACCCTCTCCTAATAAACAGCATAATGCATGCAGTAAATGGAGAGAAAATAAGAGCAGCTTATTAAAATATTTTAGTTTTGTGTTAAAATTATGATTCAGCAAAAAGAGAATGACATTGAAACTGATGCAGTCCTGGCACATTAAGTAAGAGTGAGAGAGGCTGTAAAAGATTCTGCTTTCTCCCTTACTGCCTGACCTTCATCCCTTTTGGCTTTCACTCCTTCATCTTGTGCTCTGAGTCCCGAAGGATTCAGACCTGAGCTTAACACTAGCTCTTACAAAGCTGGTGAACACAGAGGATAGGTTAGCAACTATGCTATATTTATATTACCTATTCATTTCAGCCTTTTTGTATATTTTGTACACATCATTCTTCAGCTTAACCAATTAAAAGACAACCCTCATCCCTTGACCTCTAGGATGAGGGGACTCAGAGGGTCATTTTTATCTGTGTGAGCACCTTTTATCCTATGGTGGGAGTAGTCTGTTCCAGGATAGCAATGCTCCCATCGATAGGAAAAATGGGCTCACTGACTTGGTCTCGTGAGTATGAAAATGATGTCCCAAATCCCCAGATCTCAACCTATGGGAGATTTCAGACTAATGTGTTAGAAACTACTGTTTTCTATGATCAAAATTACAAACAAGGGAATTTTCTTTGGAAGAATGGTGTGTTGTCACTGTAGAGTTCCAGAGACTAGGGGGATGAATGCCAAGGCTGTTCTGTTGGCATGTGGTAACCCTTACTAAGGCGCTTTGTTTTTATTTTTGCTTTTTCTTTAAATGTCAAATGTCTGTATATATGTCTATAGAATTTTACATGTCAGTACCATTTTCCTTTGCCCTTCAGCCTTCAGAGCTTGTTCTCGCTAATGGCATAGCCTTTACTGTGACTGAGTTGGCTTAATAGTGTTCTGTAGGTAATTTCTGGCTGCATTTAGAAAGCTTCACTACATCAGTGTAATGCTCTTCATTTGCAGGTTAATTAGGAGAGCATTAGAGTAAGTGAGGTAAATCAGTATTGTGGAGTTGCAGAGATGGGAGTGCAAAGACCTGCATGGGGTCTAGTTTTTAAGGAAAACATTAGTGTTAACATTAACAATTTAAGGAGCAGAGGACAAGTAACCTGCTCTGCATAAACCTGCACAACACAGCGAGTGAGCCGGCAGGTTTTTCATGTTTGGTGTTTAGAGTAGGTTAATGTTTACAGTCATGTACTGCAGATAGCCAGAGGTAGGGAGAATTGAGAATAAGTAAATTGTGAAATCCTTGCCAGTGTTTCACTTTCTTTGGGTATATTTCATCTTTTGCTGACATGAGTGTCAGAGAATGACAACAGGCCTGGTAGTTTTCTTGAATCTGTTAAAGGTCAGCAAACATAAAGGTGGGACCTTATGCAAGCTTTATGTGCTCGCATCACTGTCTGGTCTGTGCTGAGTCAGTGGAGCGTTTTCTGTCAGAGGTCTGCTCCGTCACGTCTTCTGTTGACCCGCTCAGTCTGGTCTGAGCCAAACTTATCAGCTCAGTGGGGTTTAGCTATAATGAGATGGACTTTAAATGCAGACCGGCAACAGGATGAGGTGATTTCACAAATAAGAGGCGCAGTAGTGCCTGCATAAGGTCTGAGAGCCAAGCACAATCGTGCAGTCAGTCATAACGGGTCAGATGATAATTTAACTGCTGGCATGTTTAAATTTTTACATATGCAGGATCCTTTTCCTCTAGTGCCCCCAAAGTCTAAGTCAAGACATGTGCAGTAAGTAGAGATGGTAAACCGTATGCTCAGATGCAAAGGTCCTTGCACTAAAATCCACAAGATTTAAGTTGTAATCAAAATGAGCAACAGTTTGGTCCAAGCGTGTAACAACAGGAGGTCTTTTAAAGTTAAAGATGATTAGTAATCAGCTAGTTCTGCTTTGGAACTAGTGATTAGGAAAGTAGGTGGGGGGGTCTGGTGTGTTGGGAAAGAACATGCATCTAATGGATATTTTTCTTAGATGGTCATAAAGTTGTGATTTGAAAAGGTCAAAAAAAGGTTCTGAAAGTGAATCACTGTGCCCATGCTCTACTGTTGGTGTTGTATAGAGGTGAGACAGAAGAGTCCACGCTCCCAATTATGGGATTAGTCTTTTATCTTGCCCTCTCTCATTTGACAAACAGAGAGCTTTTCCTCGCTCCACTGCTTCTGCCATTGTTGACAGTCTGTTGAATTCAGCCATGTTGTGCATCTCCCCCAAACACTGCATTCTTGAATTTTACTCTCTTGTTTAGACCCCAGAGTGTGCACAGAAAACACATTGTTGCCATGCCAAGTGGGCGTTCCATAGTGTGATGCAAAGTCTATATTCATCCTAATCTTACAAAGCTCTTATTCAGCCCCATTTTGACATTTTCATTGGCCTCACTGTGCACTTTGGGTTATAATCCGTTTCTACATGTTACAGTGACCTATAGTGCATGAAATCTATGGCAGCTCAGATAAAGTTGAGATTGATCCATTTCTTTGGAAAGAAATGTAAGCTTTTTGTCTTAACCAAATACACCCGGAATTGGGTGGAAAAATGTGAGCGTTTACTGTTTATGCTTGTTTTCCTATTCTCTGGAGCACAGAAGCCCCGCCCACCTGCTGGAATCTTTTGTTTCCAAAGGGGCTGCCAATCAGAAGAAGGTTTACTTAGAGGATGGGTGAAGGAATGGAAAATGTCTTGTTTCAGATGGATAAAAAAAGCTCAATAGTTCACTTTGAATTATGAATCGTATAAAGTGACTCTAGTAGAGTTCAAGAATCCAAATGTAGAGTTGGAAATAAACAACAATTATTAAAAGAATAGCTCTTCTGTGACATTCACTGGCATTTCAGATTTTATTGTTCCAGGCTTATGTGCAGGGCCTGCACTGAGGCGTCTGTTTTATCCATAAAGCTGATTCTAAACTGACCAGTCTCTGACGAGAAGGGGATTCAAGCATTTAAAATATTTAATGCCGCATATGTTCTGGAGAGCAGATAGGTGTACATGTGTAGAGGGACTGATGTGTTGCTATGGAAACGCACTGTATATGGCAGTCAGCAATGCAGTAGGTTTCTGTGCGCGTGTGTGACATGGTGGCTATATTAGAGTGCTGCCAGTGGAATAATTCCAATTATGGGTTTAGAGTCATTAAGGTTGACTAAGTAAGATTTAAAGGTATGTACTTGATGACTTGATGCGGTTACAAGTGCGACTTATTGTCATTGGTCTGTGTGTCTTCACACGTAGATCATCAAATAATCTAAATGCTAGCAGGCACAATTTATATTTTATTGAATTTACACAAATTTACTTTGCTGCTCAGAACCTGATGTATATTAAAGGATTTCTAGAGTAAATTTGAGCCATATCATGTCATTATGCTGTCTTCTATTTTACACATACACTTTTTTTTTTCCTCCCCCTGAACTGCACAGGAAGTAAATCCCAGGACGCCAGCATCTCTGAGATGGAGGAGCTCCCTGTTCCTCAGAACATCAAGATTAGCAACATCACCTGCGACTCTTTCAAGATCTGCTGGGACATGGAGGCACGCAGCAAGGAGCGCATCACGCACTATTTCATTGACCTGAACAAGAAGGAGAATAAAAACTCAAACAAGTTCAAACACAAGGTAATGCTCGGGTCAAGTAGGCAGATGAATACCTTTTTTTTTAAAGGTTTTATTACCATTGTTGTAGTCTCAGTGAAATTGTGAATTTCCTGCCGCTTTTAAAGTGTCAAGAACAGGCTTGCATTGAAAAATGAAAGCACTGCCTTGACAGTTTAAACTATTAAATTTGTCACTTTGGGTATCCTTAACCAAATTATTAAATAAGTAATTTTACATTGTGCTATTTATTCAGGTAAGATTCATTTTGGTTGAATCCTTTTTTTTAAAAGGGTACCCAGGTAAGAGGGCTGCAACAATAACTGAACAACAGGCTAAGACAGGTGTTACATAAGAGCAGTAATTTTGTGGCACAAAGATGCATCAGAGTGAAGCATAAAAATGTGAGTTTCCAGTAAATTTCAACTATATTTACAATATTTCTTTGCACAACACTAAGAGAAGCTACAGCGATACAGCACTGTGTGAACACAGGCAACATTGAACTGATTTAACAGCATTCAAGGATATTAAACCACATGTTGTAAATTGCAGTTATTATTGTTTAATAATTATATTCCAGTCTAATCTGCCATAAACAAAAATTTACATTAGCAATTTTTGATTAACAGTTAAGTGGTAGTAATGTTTGCTCATAACAAGTTCACATTTTCAGAGAAACCTGTAGCTTAGAAGAATCACTGTTCAATATGATGTGTTTGATAGACACTTCAGTTATTTCCAAATCTTCTGTACTGCTGACAGAACTGGTGTGGAATGAATTTTTTACCTTAAACATCATAACTATAGTCATTGACGGTTTAGACAGATGTTGCCATGCTCTGAACATCTGGAGTTATGACAAAGATTGATCTTTGAAAACTGAAATTATAATTTTTGATGCTGTTTTATCTCAAGATGACCTTTCCTTTTCATGCTTGGGGGGNGGTGGGTGTGTTCAAAGACGCCACAGTGAGCTGTTTGAGCTCTGAAAGCCTTCTCTGCCTGAGACAGCAGCACGTTCACGAGACAGTCAAGGGTCTGGTTTGGTAATCTTACCGACTTGTTTCATCAGCCTCTTTACACTGCTGTGCTGTGTCACTGAGTGTTTGTCCTCTTTTCTCCTTTGGAATAGCGATCGGCCCCATACCAATATTTTGATTTTTGGTGCGGGAGCAGTGTTGGTAGGTTGATGGGCTGACTGTTGCTAGGCAGGGACTCTTGGTCCAATCAATGAGCTGCTATGGCCTACTGATTTTTAGGTAGTGGGGGTTGTTATTGGCAGTGAACAGCATAGTTTACATTTACACAAATGGGAAAGCCATGGGTATTACCTGCAGTGAGCAATATAAGGTAAATATTTGTATGTTTGGTTACAAGCAGTTGTCTTTTATATGGAGTTTCTTTCTGAATAATTCCATCCTGTCAACACTTACTACTTTTTCCCTTCCACCCTGTCCTCCTGTCCTCCTTCCAGGATGTTCCTACCAAACTTGTGGCCAAAGCAGTACCCCTGCCCATGACGGTCCGGGGTCACTGGTTCCTGAGTCCACGCACAGAGTACACAGTGGCTGTCCAGACTGCATCAAAACAGGTTGATGGGGACTATGCTGTGTCTGAGTGGAGCGAAATCATTGAATTCTGCACTGCTGGTGAGTACTCTCATCTCGTGGTGCCATGATGAATGCATGTATATGTGACATCAGGCTTTGATTTTTGGATGAGATGAATTTAATTGTAGAGAATGTTAATGAAAGAGAGAGGAAACAACCAAGTAAAGGCCAGAGTATAAATGAAGGAGAAGATGAAGAGGGAAGCTAATATACTGAGTGGAAGGAAAGGATTATGAAAAATGACTGAGGAGCTGTGCTGTGTAGCTCCTGATGCAGAGGTCACGGGGTTCAACATAACCCACATAGGGGAGGGGGGGGGGGGGTGGAATTTAACAGAGGATGAGGAAGGACATCCCTGTGGGCAATGATGATGTCCAGGTCTGGTTTAGGGTGATTGTTGCACATTCACTTTCACTCTGTCTTCACTCTCAACTGGCAAACAATACAACAGTCAACACCTGTGATAGCTGCTTTGTAAAACTGTTATATCAAATTTTGTGACAATCTACTAGTTAAAATGTTTCAGTGTGGACCAAGCTATAAGTGTTTTTTTTGTTTTTTTTTATTATTACTGGGG
>JASGAU010370313.1:0-18305 GCA_030220045.1 Australoheros facetus | reverse complement strand
GTCAAGCTGTAATTGATGCTCACGGGCACATGACGAGTTATTGAGACTTATTGAGAGTTATTGAAATTCTTTGTTGTGATGTACCCACCATTGTTGTTAAATTTTGTTTCAATTAATTGTTTGAGATGAGGAAATCACCAGTGCATCCTTCATGATATGATATCACTGTAGTGAGAACTTTTTACATTTTCCATAAATTTCACCTGAAAGCCAAATATCCCTAACTTTTTGTGAGTAGCGTATAGTGTTTCTTCCATGTTATTTAATGTGATACTACAAGAAGCTGTTTTTACCTGCTCCAATCTGCATTTTAATATAAGACGTGCCCTCCTTTTTTAGAGCTACAATGTCATTTGTTCACAACCAGCCAAATATGAGGAGCTACCTGGTCTGGCGACCCCACAGCAGGTAGCTCCTCATATTTCGTTTGGCAGATTTTTACACCAGATGCCCTTCTTGATGCAACCCCAAAAGGATTCGTGTCTCTAAGGGTCAAACTGGGGCAAGGGTGAAACTGAGCTTTCACTTAGCGAATGTGTAAACCACTTACACTGTGGAGTCACACAATATACATAATTATAATTTCATCAATTTTGAAACTATGGCACTGAGAAAATTTGTTTGCAGCGTCTGTTTCCCCAGCAAACAAAAAGCTTTTTACTTATTCCTCAGTTGTTTACGATGATCAGCAGTGTGATCATACTTTCTGCCCTTCACTGTTAAGGTGTGTATGAATTTTTTATTATTTTTTTAAAAGGTATAATGGACTATATTCCCAAAGGTATTCACTCATCCATCCAAGTCATTGAATTCAGGTGTTTCAATCACTTCTATGGCCACAGGTGTATAAAATTAACCACCTAGGTATGCAGACTGCTTCTACAAACATTTGTGAAGGAATAGATTGCTCTCAGGAGTTTAGTAAATTCCAGTGTGGTGCTGTGATAGGATGCCACCTGTGGAACAAGTCCAGTTGTGAAATTTCCTTGCTACTAACAGTCAACTGTTAGTAGTATTATAAGAAAGTGTAAGTGATTGGGAAAATGACAGAGTGGGTTCCAGCGGCTGCTGAGGTGCAAAGTGAGAAGACATTGCCAACTTTCTGCAGTCAGTTGCTACAGACCTCCAAACTTCATGTGGCCTTCAGATTTGCTCAAGAACAGTAGACAGCTTCATGGAATGGGTTTGGCGGTTGCCAGGAGAACGATACTTATCTGACGGCATTGTGCCAAATGTAAAGTTTGATGGGGGGTTTCTGCAGTTGGACTCAGTCCCTTAGTTCCAGTGAAAGTAACTCTTAATGCTTCATCATGTAAAGACATTTTGGACAATTTCATGGTCTCAACTTTGTGGGAAAAGTTTGCACACCCGTACACAAAGCAAGGGCCGTAAAGACACGGATGAGCGAGTTTGGTGTGGAAGAACTGGACTGGCCTGCACAGAGTCCTGACCTCAACCTGACAGAACCTTTGGGATGAATTAGAGCAAAGACTGCGAGCCAGTCCTTCTCGTCCAACATCAGTATCTCACCTCACAAATGCTCGTCTGGATTAATGGTCAAAAATTTCCATAAACAGACTCCTAATCCTTGTGGAAAGCCTTCCTGGAAGAGTTGAAGCTGTTCTAGCTGCAAATAGTGGACCGACATCATATTAAACCCTATAGACAAGGGATTCTCAAATCCAGGCCTCGAGGTCCAGTGTCCTGCAGGTTTTAGATGCGTCCCTGATCCAACACACCTGAATCAAATGGCTGAATCACCTCCTCAGTATGCAGTCACGTTCTCCAGAGTCCTGCTAATGACTTCTATATTTGACTCAGGTGTGCTGAAGCAGAGACACATCTAAAAGGTGCAGGACACCGGACCTCGAGGCCTGGATTTGAGGATCCCTGTTATAGACCATATAGGGTTTAATATGATACAGAATGGAATGTCACTCAAGTTCAAATGCGTTGGGGGGCAGATGAGTGAATACTTTTGGCAATATAGTGCCTCTTGTGACACTGTACCATATTGTACATTTAATTCAAGGTGTCCTGAAATATGTCATGAGCATTGAGATTCCTACAGTTGAGGAGGCAAGGAAAGGGATAGAGGATTTGAGAAAGGGGGGGGACAGTCAGCCACAGACCCGTCGCTATGGGCGGGCCCTAGGGGGCCGGGCCGCCCACTGATACGCTTGGGCCCGCCGTGGCCCGCCCACCCAAGCCAGATTACTAATCAAGCTAATACTAGTGGTGCCCCCCTGTTGGATTTCATAAGCCCCCCTTAAGACTGAGATCTGGCGACGGGACTGGTCAGCCACGTTGCCTTCCGTCCAAACCCCAATTAGTGATGGAATATCTTAATTAAGAAACACCTGCTGACAAGCAGCATCAAACTTCTCTGTCCACAGACAGCTGCACAGCGGCAGTTTGTTACCCCGTCAGAATAAGTTTTAATTTAACCAGGGCTCCCCAACCAAACTTTATGTCGTTTACCTTCCAGTTTGCTCAGCATACAGTGTGAAACAGACGCTGTATATTTTTAATTTTTGTCTCCGATTAAAACAACTACATGGCGACACGTTGTCTTCTCTTCCTTCTGGCTTTAAGTAAAACGTAACAAACACGCTGCCAGCATTGCACCAGAACTACTGCTGTATGCTGTTGAGGACCCTCCGTGTTAGCAGCTAATGAGCAAATAACTGAATTACGATGGTACCAGTGGCCATGAATGCAGCCAACCTGGCAACAGTCCGCAGTGGTCGCTAGGTGTCATACCTTCACTTCTTCTTTCTTTGGCTTGGTACGAGGTTTGACGCCGGGCTTTGCAACTGGTTTTGACTGCAGTGTTGGCGCCATGGTCTGAACAGCACAGCAAATACAGATGTTGAGACGGGCTCCCTGTAGCTGAGCGGCCTCCCTCGGAGAACCAGTGGAGAGTGTGCCGTGGTGACAGCGCATCACTGGTTAATGTTTTTTCCTTCTTCCATTGGGCTGTTATCTACACACTGGTAATAAAGCATGCACCAGGTGTTAAATTTGAACTAAACCCAAAGACTCCAATATTAAGTATATTTATGGGAAATAACTACCTGCTCGTCAACCGGATTTTATGAACATTGTCTGCTAATTTGAACTGAAGATTTAACTTTACAGGGAAACTTGCCTAACCACGTGGCCGGAGAGCCTTGCAACGGCATAAAAGGGTTTGGCTTTGAGTTACCAGATGTTGGTGTTCTGTAGACCAGTGCTTCAGCAGAAAAAAAAAAAGCATTGCTCTAGTAGTTATTGAGGCAATGATTATCAGTTATCAAGCTTACAAACAATGACATCTGGTCACGTATTCAAAAATAAAATACCAGTTTATTCACAAACAACAGAAACGGTGCATGTATATTCTTTTCAGTATAATAATTCAAATTGATATTTTTATTTACAAAAAGTTCAGGCACTTGAGAGAAGTCAGCAGACAGTTGTGCACATTCCAGCGATTGTGGCCAATGATATTATGTACAAAACAGGCTGAGGACAGATTGAATTTTGCAGACAGCAGCTCCCGGAGGAGACAGAGAGAAGCCCATCATCGTGCTTCAGCTGGATTACACATCATGCAGGTCAGGAGTGTCTCTGGGTAGCAGTCAGCTGCAGCTGGAAGGACCATGGGGGCAGATGGGTAATGGAGTTCAAAGCACAGGGGAGCTTATTTCACACTTGGAATTGCTGGGGGAAGCCTCCTGGAGACAATATTAGATTAAAGATATTACTATATGGTTCAATTAAATGTCTACGTAAGTTCCTAAGAAAGCGTCTCTGTATCGCAGTTTATATCTTTTACAAACAGAAAGGAATATACAGACTTCATCTGCATGATTTTGAGGACATGACATCTTTGATGAGAGGATGCTGTCTGTAGCGTTCTTAATAGGACACCGAAAAAACTAATCCTAGAGATGATGTCTGATCCCTCATCATTCAAATTTATATTTCTAGTTAATCTGCAGACAGTTATAATCTTGAGCTAAACAGAAGTGTGAAGCTTAAAAAGACAGGTTTATATGTTCCTAAACAAACACATTAAAAAATTTAAGATACAAGCTTTTTGTCTTAAAGATGCAGTTAATGCTCTCACTGCAGAGAACAGTTCTTAAACATGGAATTAGCTTATTCTGATCCCTGGATTAGGATGCTGGTTCATGAATTTGGAGAAGGCTTTGGTTTTGTTTTAAAGGAGAAAAGAATCTGTGAAAAAAAAAAAAGATTATTAACAAGGAGCTGATCCAAGTGTAGCAGTGCCAATTGGGGCTCTCACTTGTTCCTAATTCTAATTTATAATTCCCGTATTTCTACATGACTGTGTTTTTATTTGCCCATAGTGTCACACATGACTAATACTCAGTGTTAATAGAGTTTATAATGATGAAAAACATAAAAAGACAAGACTTATGAAGATGCATACAGGGCACAAGCAGAGTACAAGTGCAAGGCTTATTAAAGTATGATTATGTACTCTATATCTATAGGGGAGGCAGAGAAGCATTAGGCTGGATGGAAAGAGTCTAGCAAGAAAAGTACATGAGGGAAAGAACCTAAAGAACCATTGGAGAGCACAGAGGAAATGAGGCAGAAAGAAAAAGGAGAGATGGGCCAAAAGCAGGGGAGGAACCAGTGAAAGAGGAGAAGTGAAGAAAAAGTACAAGAAAAAGAGGTATGGGCAAAAGGAAAAATAATGGGTATTGCATGAGGGAAACTAAGGAAGGCAATAAAACAAATGCATGCTAGAAGAAAAAGGGGGAATGAAGGACAGAGAAAGATGAAAACTTGACAGGGCGCTCAGCCTGTTGTATCTGGCTCCAGTAGAAAGCTGCATGCAGAGAAGTCTTGTCTACTGAGGCTGATGGGAAGGAGAATATGAGAAACACATTTTCCAGCAGACCCCCACCCAGCTCAAATAACAACTTTTTCTAACTCTGTGCCTTTGTACAGGAACATTTGATTGTGCACGTGTGTGTGTAAGTGTATGTATAAATGCCAGGCTTGGCGAGGCCTAGAGGTCATCATTAATACAACATGTCAGGTTTCATGGGCTAATCTCTCTGGTTTCACAGTCACCTTGGCACCAAGGCTGGGGTACGGTTTTGTTGACCAGTGATGTGCCGAGAGCCGTTAGGGGAGCCTTTGGGTCCAGCGCCTAGCGCCCGAGGAACAGGTGGAGCATGGCCACGTATCACTGCCTTACCACTGGCTGCAGAGTTTTTAGGGGGGCTATCCAAGAGAAGAAGAAGCAGAAGAGGAGAGATGCTTAAGTGATATGTTGCACAGATTTGTTTTAATGAATGCATGTACATGCATGTCTACATTCACACTTGGAGGGTTGTATCCAGGAAGAATCCACAGGTGGAGGCAAGGGGGTAGTGCAGGTAGAGGTGGAGATCTCTCCGATGACGGCGAGCGCCTCCTTCAGGGCAGCATGTTTGCGGAGCACTTCTTCCCGGTGCTGCTGCTGCTCTGGTGACTCATCCATGAGTGCTGAGCGTTCTCCCAGAGCGTAGAGTTGGGCCAGGAGCTCGGAGCTAATGAACTCCCTAACCTACAAAGAGGGATTATAAACTACTGTGAAAAGTTTGAATGTAGACTTTATAAAGTGATATTTTATTCTGATCAATAAATATGAATTTAAATTCTTAAAGGGTGGCAAAAATCTCCCTTCCCCCCACCCCACCCCAGGTCTTTGTCTTTTTTTCTCGTCATTGGGAAATAATCAAATGGAATTTTAAATTGTGAAAGGAAAAAACTAAAAATGGAGAAAGAAAGAGCAGGATATGCTGGACCATAAGGGTCGGTAAAAGACAAAAACAGAGAAAAGGAAAAATAACGTTAAAAGTGTGGTCTGATAGCTTACACTGTTGATCATGATGTGCATCATGGTCTTTGGCATTAAATCCCTGATCGTCTTATAGATGATACTCATGTAGGAATCAACCAGGTTACTGATGGTCTCCACTTGACGCTCCAACTGGGGGTCTGAGAAGTTTTCAGAAGGCCCATTTCCCTGCTCATCCACCTTAATGACAGACACACAAGTTGGGACATACATACAACTCAACACTATGCAGGTAGCCCACACATTTTTAACCAGTACAGATGTGTGAAGAGATACTCCATTACAAGTTCAGTGTCCAGATGAAGGATGTAATTTTTAAACATTTCCAAGGTAAGATGGGGAGACTCGCACACAGCCATCACAAGATCTCTTTTATATATAGGCCATATCTATTCAATGCTGGTGACAAGAAGAAACACATTTGATAGGATAAGAACAAGAAAAGCCGAACAGAGGAAACAAAAAAGGAGTTAAGGAGGAATGGGCAGAAGAAAAAAAGGGGGAGTGTGTGAGGGACGAGGAACTGCTGATTAGAAACAGACCAGAACACACACACACACACACATATTGCAATGACATCATGGCCCAAGAATGCTGTGCTAAAGAGCCAACGACAGAGCGGGATGGAAGGGGTGGGGGACTTGCTTTCTCGCAGGGGGAGAGAAGGGGGAACACGAAGCGAGAGGGGTAAGAGGTTATAGCCAGGGTTTAAGGTTAGAAAAGCCAATGAGTGCATATAACTCAAAGGTAAGGTGCAGACAGGTGCAGTTCCCCAAAACTAAGGTCAGGACTGGGATTAATTATGTTGAATTAGGGGTCAAAGTACTAACAGCAACTTTCTCAGGGTAGACTCCGGCCCGTAGCAGAGAAGCCTTCCAGCTGTCCAACTCCTCTTGAGAGTTACAGGCCAACTCCAGGCATTTGTAGTCCTTATACACATTCCTGCAATTTATTACAATCCTGTCAGAAATGTCTGAAAAATATACAGCAATAACACTTTTAACTCGAGAGAGCTTTCTGCAATACAGAAAAATATACACAAAACCTTACATACATTGTGGGGGAGACTGGCCCATTGCTTACCTTATGGTTACCAAAATATACAGTTCATACCAAACACATTTTCTGATGTGTTTGGTATGAACTCTGATGAAGGGATACAACAACTGTTATCCACAACCGGAACTTTAACCTTTTCCTGTGGACTCTTTGTAAGCATTATAGCCAGACTTTTAGTTATGTTCACCAGTTTGGGTGTAGCGTGTTTGAAAGAGAACATCAAGGCCACTTGGATGATTTCAGTGTTTGCGTTGCAAATTCTTAATATATGAATATTATTTACTCAGCTTCTGACCCAATCTGTACACAAGTCAAATGTTACAGTCACAGACTGTATATATAACTTTATATACAGTCTCTGTGTGAACCAAACAAAAGCAACGCTTTGTTTGTATAGAAACAATAATTTCTGGTGTTACCATAGCAAATATTTAAGAATTGTATTGTCTGTCAGAGCCTCTGTACCCTATTCTTCGATCTGAACTGTAAAGCACTGCACGCTGCAAATGTTTCTTCTTCATGCTGATAAATTTGTGATTTCAGCCATTGGAATCTTTTGAAATTTACATTGTTCAAGTTGACCTGTGCCCCATTACTGCATCATGTACACTACTGCTACTACTACTACTACGACTACAACTAATAATAATCAAAGTATAAATCAGTTGATACACGGGTAACAGAAGCCAGTGGGCTCTATGTAAACCGATGTGTGTCAGAGTTATGTGGGTAGGCCAGACTCCCCAGACTTGCATGTACAGTGCTTTAACAAATTTATCAAGACCACCTGTTATATAAACAAGGAAACACAATATTTTAGAAATCTGTTAAAAAAAAACGTGCTTAAAACTAAAAATTATATTGTTATTTATGAGGCAAATAACAAACTGAGTTCACATTTTTATACCCAAATTTGATCCTGGTCTTCTCTGAGAAGTCAGAAATTAATCAAGCATAAGATTCAACCACTAAAACTATTTTTTTTTTCTGTTCAAGAATGCAAGAAAATAACTGTAATTTGGCATCTTAATCAAAAAATAATCATGTGCTTTACTATTTTTTTTAAACAGTAAATTTAACATTTCTGAATAACAACAATAACTAATTTTAGCATTAAAAATATCATTTCGATTAAAGAGCTTGCGCATACTGGTGGATGAAACATTACACAAACAAAAAATTATTTTGGTAACTATCAATACTGTTAATTCAGGGCAGCTGCGCCATAAACCTTACATTCGGTGGTGGTCTAATAAATTTGCAATTGTAACTGCAATGTGGCACAAAGTCAGACTGAATATAAAGAAAGACATTTACACGTGCAAAGAACATAAAGACAAATGCAGGCACTTGCAACTAGATCCAAGCAAACACAGAGACATACACACACATACAAAAATTTTTTTTCATCTATTGCTCCCCAAACGCAATGCTTCACAGCAGCTTATTTCCTTATCATCATCACATATTTTTTCACTGTGATTCATATTAAACTCAGCTTTCTTTCTATTTCTCCTCTCATGGCCCTCTTCACACCATCTAACAATCTCTATGCTTAGCAATAAAGTAAGAAACAAGTAAAGAATCTGGAGCAGGCTATGGCCCATCTGTTAAACATTTTTCTTTAATCACTCGATTGTTTCTCTTCCCCTTTTGTTGTTCCCTTCTCACATTCGGAACACGTAGCAATTAACCTCAAATATGTGAAGACTATGCGTGTGAGAATGAGAGACGACAGAAACTGAGAAACTAGACAGCGGTGACAAAGAGGTATACAGAAAGATGAAGAAATCGGCTTTTAGTTTGTGTTTAGTTTGTGCGCTTAACTGGGCTAGTATGGGTGAGGCTAATAAATCAGGGTGTGGTGGCTAACAGACAGGGAGCCAGGCCAACCATGACAATACTGGAGTGCTATTAGACTAAGATCAGGATACTAACATTCGTTTACACCAGCGAGCACATAAGAAAATTGCTCTCTATGTTGATTCATCACTTACACCAACAGTTTTTTTTGCCCTCTCCTCAGCTCAGAGGGAGCTTTTTCACTAATCTGAAGGAATTTCTGCAGAGCTCTGACTGCTTTAGATTTGAAGAGTTTCCTGAGGTTTTTGATTACTGTCAGACAGGGACAAAGCCACTGCGACGTCTGCAGTCCCCCCCCCCAAAAAAAAAAATCCACACACACAAATACAGAAAGAGAAACAGAGTGAGGGTGCAGGAAAGAGGCGGGGTAGGTGGGTAGGGAGGGCGCCACAGGACAGACTTTGACACATTCCTGGCCAGTGGCTCTGATACTCTCTCTCTCCTGCTTTCTCCCCCCCCCAACCCCCCCAACCCTTCCAATTCTTCCCTCTCCCTCCTTTTTGTGGTGAGTCGAGCAATTCTTTCCAAACAAGAGCAGCCTCATCTCTGATCCAAGCTCTCTGGCTTTGATTAGCTGCTTAATGAGCCTGCCGTCGGTATGCTGTGGTCTATACGCGCACTCGTTGCAAACGCACATACACATGTGGAAACGCACACATGCACTTATGAATTCAGTTTGTGTGTGCGAATGCAGCATAGCGCAGCATTATAAACAAAGCCCACATGCTCTGGTACAATCAACGAGGCTTTGGGTCAGCTCCAGCTCCTAAACACTCTCTCTCTCTCGAATCTTATGTTTTCCCTTTGTCTCTCTGTCCTTCTCAATCTGTTTCACACACATAAACTCAGCAAACTCAAACCCACTCCTGCCCTCAAAAGCCTGGCATATACTTAGAGAGCAAAAAACTGCATCCGCTCCAGCACCCGCTGGATATCCCTTTCAGTTCCGGTGGCAAAGTTGAATGGAAGAGGTCGGAGGAAGGGCAAAACGCCACTCTGACATCTCCTCCCTTTCCTCCTCTGACATGTCCACCCTTGTGAAATATCACTAAGATTTCAGTGAGCAGGTGACAAGAACAGAACTCCCTTTTCTGACTCATGCATTCACTCACCAAACATGCACATATGAAAAAGCACACACCTCCAACCACACACAAACCTTAACTCTGTGTTGAAGATAGCAAAAACATATTTGCTGGACATGAAGCCCTTTTCCACATCTCTGAGCTTTAAGTTGTCCAGTGGAAGCATGTACTTCTTTTCCTTCTCCTAAAAAAGACAGAATATGAAAAGATAAAATTTTGACAGAGGTATGCATGGTAATATACGACACCATAGAGGTAGTAAAAGCTTTGATAGCAAAAAACACCAGAGACTAAGGCTACTTCACATGTGTCTGGTAGTAAATTTCTTAAGTGTGCGCCTAGAGAAGAAAGTGGGGCCAAGAGACATGAACTGTAATGGGAACAGTGTCAGAAGGCAGGGCGAAATGGAGATGTGGAACACTGTGCTAGGAGTGCATCCGAGTTCATATAAGATGATGTGTCTGACTGTCAGACTGACTCGCATTAACAACTCACACTTAGTTAAAGAGAATCAGTGGGGGAGGGACAGAGAAGGGGAAAGAGATGCCATAAGTCTATAGTCTGTCATCACCATGGTGACTTATGAATGACGGAGAACAGTTGGAGGAGTGGAGTGACTAGTGTGAGGAGAACCAGACAGTATGGAGGCAGGATGCAGAAAAGTGAAGCAGGGAGGAAGGGAATGAGAGAAGTAGTACAAAAAAAAAGAGGGAGAGAGGCCGGGCCCACATGTGAAAGTCATTACTCAGACTAAAGCTCTAACACAACATTTCTCCTAAAGTGAAGCCCTTCCCCCTTGTCTCTCTCTTCTCCAGGCTGCTCTCTGTCTAGCCTATGAGAATGGGCCTTCCACAAAGCTTAGCTATAGGCACAGCCAAGGATGCGGTAAAGAAGGAGAGAGTCAAAAGAGAAAGGTGACCACCATAGAAAAAGAGGGTTTTCTGAAAAAGTGTAGATTCACACATGTGATCCTGCATTTGAACATGTGTACGAATGGAATGAGATGCGACTATTCTGGGAGTACATTTTGGTCATCCCTCTTTCTCTCAGTGCTCCCCTGAACCCTGTGACTCTCTTCCTTTGCTCCTCTTTCCTTTTTTTTCCAAAGGGGCCCACTTCCTGTAACAGAGGTTGAAAAAAAAATGACAGAACGCGATTGGCGCTCATACAGCAACATCTGGGATCGCTTTAGACAGAGGGAGGAGACCAGAGTGAGTATAGGGTGCTCCGATGGGGTAGAAATAGAAAGTAGAGATGAGAAAGAGAGGAAGCAGAGGGAGCAGGGAGGCGAATTTCGCAAAAGTAGACAAGGAAACGCTGAGGAACATAGAAAGCAGGAGAGACTGTGCAGAAGAAATGGGGAGAAACTCCAGACCACTCCAAAGTTGATTCCCCATGGGTCCCATCAACCCATATATGGCTGCTAAGTTCCTCCCTAACTCTCTCTCCTTCTCTCACTCCCCTTATTTCCTTATGCCTTCCCTGAGTGAACAGGCAGATCCCTGGCTGAATGAGTGAATGTGCCACGTCAAGACTGGATACTACATCGGGACACAGCCCTGCGGACGGCCGAGTCAAGGTACACTAACATCTCTGAAGGAGGGATGCCCATAGGAGTGGATGTCCAATGTCTGTCTGTAGAACTCTTGCTCTGCGACCCAGCATTGAGACCGGATAAGAAAGATGAGAATAACAGAGGAAACCTTTTGTCAACTCCCCTCCGCCTCAGGCAGGACTGCTAGAAAACAACCAGAGAAGGAAAAGGCAAGGCCGAACACAAGAGAGAAAGGGTCCTGCTCCGTCATCCCAGTGTTCAGACTACCTGTTCAGGATCTTACTGGTGTACAGTAGTCTGCACATTGGTTAGACTGTGCAAGGAAGTGCATCAGAAGAAGCTTACACTGACATCTACAAAGACACAAGAGAAGATGAAAACCTGCACATATTCTATGCTCCAAATATAAGGTCTATTATTCTGTGATGTTTCTTGCTTGCAGGTGTACAAGTGCCTTTAAATATGCATACACTACCAGCTTTCATTTCTTCAAACACTGTGATCAACTCTATGCAAATATATGTTGCACAATCTCGCATCCATTTTGTGGCATTTGTCAGCTTGAATTAAGTGTCTTTGTTGATGACAAGTGGGAATAACACATATGATGGTATAACTTGTGACTGTTTTTTCTTATTTTTTAGGGCTACAAACTAAGAAGGCTACAAATCAGCTAAGCTTATTTCACGCACAGCAACTGCAGAAAAGCGCTAATCTAACTTTTTCCACAGAGTGCTTCACACATTTTGCATGTGCATCTGCTTTGTGTTTAAAGGCATTGTGGCACTGCTTTATATATGCATGTGTGTAGTTATGTGTGCATATGCCGTATGCCCAGTGATGTCAGGGTGGTCCTGAAGAATCATACATCAGAGATGCTGTGTCTGAAGCTGTCTCCCCTTCCTAGAGGCTAATGGACTTGAGATAGGCCTCATATGCGTACACAGAGAGGAGTGCATGTAGATTAAATGTATAGGAATGAGCCGTCTGTTTTTCTTCAGTTCCCTGGCAGTCAAGGGGTGAAGGAATGTTTGTCTGTTCAATGTGCTGTGGAGATGAAACTCTGAACAGTTAAACTGCACTTTCAGTATGAGGTCAGTACAGGGTACATATATAATAGAATGAAGATGTAATTCAAAGAGGTTAAAACTGTGTGCATGGAAGCAATCAACACAGAGATGATGAGGGGAGGGTGATAGGGGAGTTTTTGGGGGGTGAAGTGGGGAAAGAGGGGTATGTGTGAGAGAGACTGTGGAGTAGTTGAGAGGAGTGAGGGGGAGTCAAAAGGGGAGGTCTGCAGTGTAGAAACAGCCATGTGGGATTTCTCTGGGCAGATCTTGGAAGTTGGTGTTTGGACAAAGCTTCAGATTTTCCAGCCAGGAATGTGCACAGTCCCAGGGAGACTGCCAACCACAGAAAGGGGGAGAAAGAGAAAGAGGGTGAGACAGACAGAGAGAGGGAGAGAAAAAGGAGGAGTAAAAGGCAACAGAGGCAAAGGAAAGAAAAAAATAGTGTGAATGTGTGTGTGTGTGTGTGTGTGTGTGGAGGGGTGGGGGGAGTGCAGCAGTCAAAGAAAAAAGAAATGTCTGTGGAGGTAGTGTGGGCGGGGGGGTTATGAGAGCGGGAACTGTGAGGGAGAAGAAGCAGAAGTTTGGCTTGTGTGACTGTGTATGTCTATGTGCACGTAAGAAAAAAAAATCCAGTCGATCTGATCTCCTGTGATAACATGGGTGACTTAAAATGCACTCAGGCCTTCCAAAGACACAAACAACTGATAAATATGGTGACGAGGTGCAAAGATTAAACAACCATTAGTCCAACAGAGCAAAAATGTATTAAGATTTTACATTTTAATTCTTATAGTAGCTTTAATCCTTCCCGTGAAGCATATATGCCCTTTTTTGACCAGCAGAGAACCAGCTCGCTGCTGTGATGTGGTCAAGAGATAATTATTTGCCTGCAGTTGTGTTACTTCTTGCCCGTGTACAAAGTCTGTGTGTATGACTGAGTTGATTTGTAAATGCTTAGTAAGGGAATGACAGCGAGAGGAAACCTAAAACACTGTGTGTACAATATGGATGCCTGGGGCTGTGTTTGGAACACAGTGTTCAAGCGATCCAGTGTTTATCTGAAAAGTGGCCATGTGTCCGTCTGAGTGAGTGTATATTTTTCTCCACTATTTGCATGTCACTTTGTTTACATCAGAGTCTGCATGTGTACTGTATACTGTATATACAACCCTGTCCACTGTGTGCGTTTGTGTGTGTATGTGTGTGTGTGTGTCTCAGTTTGGCTTGGGGCAGCTCCAGCTGTGTCAGAGTGAGCCGCTCCAAATGCCTAAACTCCCAGAAGAGGAAGAAACGGGGGGAGGAAGGGGGAAGACTGAAGGGAGAGCAGGACGAATGGGAAGGGGGGTGACAGAGGAATGAATGGAGGAAATGGTGGGGTTCAATTACAGGTCCAGGTGGTAGGAGAGAAACGCAACAGTTTGCTGGACAGAGAGAAGGGGGTTAAAGATGTGCCTTTAGTTGTGAATATAATGATGTCACTGTTTGTTTAGTTTAAACCTTCAAACTATTTTAGTGTGGTTACCAAGAACAATAACTTATTTGTAAAACAATCAACATACTGTTCATAAAAAACACTCAATTCTCAGTCTGTCAAACAATACAACTGAGTTTCTTTATCGCTCTCACACTCACAAATGTTAACTATCCATCCACGGAGTTTTTTTTTTCCCAGATGTGAATGTTTACAGGTGCTTGTTTGTATCCATAAAGAAATGTTGCAATGTGTTTCCCCTTCTCTGATCTCTCTCCCTGTACTCTGCCCTTCCCTCTTCCCATGACATCAGCTGTGACAGGATGAGACTGTTGTGGTGTGTCTGCCTGTCTACACTTGCTGTGCAGACCTTCTGCTCCTGTACAGCAGGCACAGACAGGCAGACAGATGGCAGCCCCACTGACATCAGAGCAGAGGGCCCCTCAGACAGCTCTGCCACCTAACTTTTTTTTTTTTTAAGAATGCGATATCAACAGATGAACAATTTCACTGTGACTCTCAGAAATGACCAATTAACATACATACATATTTCAAGCTGAAATTGATTTTAATAAACCTGTAATGGTGTACTTCTGTGTTTTGGATTCACTCTTCTCATAAAATATTTAAATTCTAACTTGTCTCAGTAAAAGGAATTCAATTCAGCTGGTTATTAAATAAACGGGAAGGCCTCACCTCATCATCCTTGAACCAGGAGAGGCTCTCTGCAGAAAGGATGAACCAGTATTCCTTGGCCCCACCTTTCATGATGCCGATGTTGCTGATGGTCAGCCAGCCCTTGCGTATGACCTGTAACAGTCAAGGGTAAGGAGCTCAGAAAGCAACAGGCAGGATCAGCAGAGAAGAGTTGAGAGGAAGCATCATAGCAAGGGGCAACTCATGAAAGCATGAAAAGCAGGTCATACAATGAGAGTGGACTGTGCTGATGAAAACAAGAGTAATAGAAACAAATGACACTGGAGGAAAAAAATTACACTTGACATTTGTGAGATATCCGGTGCAACCAACAAAATATTTAACTGAAAAACAGTCGACACAGGTGTTGAAAAGAAAATAAGACAGTCGAGTAAGCACAGAAATCAGTGCCTGGCTGTTCGAATTTGGGAGAAAACAGGAAGAGTGGTCAAAGATGAAAGACAAACGCACTGTAAAGGAAAGATGTAAAGTTACAGGAAATGAGACATATAATACCAAGGTATGACATATACTTCCTGCAAATGTATATTTATACAGGGGAACTGTGAAAGAGAAAATTTAAGATTAGATAAGACTGAACAAGAAAAGGTTTGTGAAAAAATAAAACAGTTGCAGATGATGAAAGACATGATTATTAAAGCTACAGGGAGCCATTTTGAAAGAGTGTGTGTGCGTGTTTGCTGCCATCAGTAGCATGCCAAACCATAACCCTTAAGCTCGACTGCTGCGCATACATATCGCCAGCAGAGGCAGCAAAGAGTGAAAAGGTTTAAAGAGACTGGTCTCCTACTATTAGACTTGAAGGAGGGGCCACACCCTGGAGAAAAACAAGAGACGAAGCAGCAACAGAAAGATGGAGTTAATTTTTTCATTATATGACAATTTTTGGGGATGATACCAATAATGATCAGATTTATCAGTTAACTATTATCAAAGCATCATTAGAAAATATGTAAATAACTCATGTTTTTTGGGGTTTTTTAAACTGTGGTTACAAAATTCAGCAAATGTCAACAACATCATACATCAGTGTTCCAGTTATAGTAGAAATGTGTATTTAATTATCGCTTCTAAATTAACATGTGTCACATAAATATGCCTGCATAATCTAACAGGCAGAGACTAAAATGTTTAATTTTTTGCATTCTTTGCAGACTCTTTGTACTCACATTAATGAATTAAGTCATCAAGAGGTGTAACTGACAAAAGTGAAGCTATGGACTGGTTGAACTGACAAACAACAGACAAACTCAGACTCTGAGATCCTCTCAGACCGCCTTCTTTCACATTACAAAGCTAACTGCTCCTCAGTGTATCTCATTAGTTCATTTTAATGACTATAATCATATCCAAAGTCTCACCTGGTTTCCCGACATCCCTGCAGCCTTCTTCATATTGCGGTGATTGTGCATCTGAGGGGAACTGAGAGGAACAAAGATCAAGTCTTATTTACTATAGTGTATAATTAACGAGGCTCATAATTAACTAGAAATCTTAAGAGATGAGGAGACTCACTTAGTGAAGCCAACAAAGTCTTCATGTTTGGTATTTATGTAGGCTAGCTGTATGTCAATAAGCAACAAGACCTGAAAAGCACATATGTTAGCTAAAGGAACAGAACAGTACACAACATAATAATGCAACTGAGTTATCCAAAACAATTTTTCAAATGCCTTGTACAAATGTGGATCACCTGGTCTCTGCATTTACTCTCCAGTTCTTGAATTTCAGTGGTTACAATTTTTTCTGTCTCATCTCGCAGCTTGGGAAAGGAACTGAGCTACAGAGTAAAAACAGAGCAGGAATGAGCCATAAGACAGCTGTTACACCATGAAGTGTAGAAAACATCACACACATACATAACACGAGCATCTTCATACCTTGTCGATACACTGGCACACAGTGGTGGTTAGTTCTTTACTGACCATGTCGATAAATTTAATACACGGTTCTTTTAGCATTGATATCTGTTTCTTCACTATGGCTTCAAAGGCTGTGTCAGGCGTGAACAAGCCTGTCCTGTAGGGAAAAAATAAAATGTTACAATAGAAAAATGTTTAAAAAGTAAACGCACTTGCACTGTGCTAAGAACACTGTACTCAACCTGACACCATGGGTGTTTCTAATAGCATAGTTGATTTCCTTCCGCAGCTTCCCTTCATCAGACTCCATCTTAAGACACGTACAGTACACCATAAGAAAGAGGACTTGGCAGCTTGGTTTAGCATTACAGCAATTAATGGATATACAACAAGTGCCCAAGTATGCAAAGAAACAGAACAGTCAAAAAAACACACACACACACACGCACGCACGCACACACACACCTTGATTAGTTCATAGGGGAAACGCTCATGGAAGATTCGATTGATCTTAGCTCCTCCTGACAGGTTGACGGTGTCTACTTTATCACCTGAGCCCTCAATCAGCTTCTCAAAGTCAACAGCAAAATGTTGAACTAATCTAAAAGACAGAAACATGCAGGCCAGGAAAAACATAGATATATATATAAATAATTTAAAGGATAACATTTGGTGACACACATATGCGCAGAATGGCTGACTGACTGTAGGAGTGTCTTGGTCCTGCGTGAAGAGTCATCTGGATTATAATGCAAGTAATCTTCAGCTTCTTTCTTCAAGGCCAGGAGCTGGCTCTGCAGATGACTACGGAAGGCTGGTAGTGTGTCCCGAATGTGGTTTGTCAGTTGCTGAAAACAAACAGTGTCAGTAATAACACAAGCACATTATTTATTTTTTCTTTGTGTGAATGTTTTCTTTTTTAACCTGGTTTAGTATTCTTTGTAAATAAGGGGTGCCCATTTTTTCAGCCATGTGTTTATAGGCTGGGTGGGACAGGAAGAACTTCTTCTCTGCTTTCAAAGATTCCTGGATGTCCTTTTTCCCATCAATGTCCTTCTGACTGCGGTTCACCACCCCTATGTAACCTGGGGAGGAGAAGATGAACGGGAAATGAAAAAGATACGATCAGTGTAAGGATGACAATGTGCACTAAGAAAAAGAAACAATTACGGGCCTCTGATGTAAGACAAATTCAACTCACATTTTCGGGTGTGTCTGTAGGATCTACAGTCATAATGGAACATTATGAATGTAGCATACAAGCAGGAAATGTGTGTGCTTCTACAACAGCAGGGCACGTAGAATGAGGCAGACCAAATTGCCTATTTGGTACAGTAATAGATGTAATAGCACTAGGCTTCACATCTAATACTTCAGCTCTATGCTGCTACTGGCGGAATTATTCCAGAGGGCTTCCATGGCTAATGCATTAGTGCTGTAGGACAAGCATGAAGCAGCCAGCACCTGGTGGTGCTTTAGCCAGTCTATACACTGCCCAGGGAGCTGCCTGCATTGCCTTATTCCAGGCTTCTCTCTCTTCCGCTCTCTCACAGACACAAATTAAAAACTTTTCTAAGCTAACAGCTGGGCTGGTGCCTATCAGTTCCCACTCGTCAGCCTCTACACTTCTGGCTGTTACATAAACCAACACCGTCAATAATCCATTTCTCACTATTTATCTCTTGCTGGATACTCAGAAGAATACACACACACACACACACACACACACACACACACACACACACACACACACACAC
>JASGAU010370306.1:0-16773 GCA_030220045.1 Australoheros facetus | reverse complement strand
GAGCAGGAATCGCCATCCACTGCCAATCCTTTCCTAATCTTGTGTGTATGAGTGCTGTGTGCGTTCTTATGATGTAAGTATAGTTTTCCGACCCAAATTTGTGTTTATTTTAGGTATTAGCCCAGGCGGTAAAATTGTCCTCGTGTCTTGTCCGCCTACTGCTACTGCAAGGGCTTACTTAAGACAGTATCTTTAGTTCTGTTATACTTTGGCGAATATGTCATGATTATAATTGCAAATGTGAATTTACCGTTCATTTCACTTTTCTGATAATTTTCGTCATGTGGCGTGTACGGCACTTAGTGATAATTCATGTGTGGTGTTATGTTGCCCTCTATGGGATATTCAGTGTTACTGCGGGTCATCTTCATACAACATCCATGTGAAGCTGTAGTCTACCGATATGGTTATTAATATACACTTTATTGTTCGCTTTCTGTTTCAGATAACCACACACACCCACAGACACATACACCTAGAAATACTCACAACAACATCTGTACCCTCATCATCTCCCATGTACCTGCTTCTGTTGCCTCCTCAAGAAACCTTCTAAGCTGCACCATTGGAGTTGGCCTATTCCTTCTGACCGAGGAAGATTCAATTGACAAGCGATCTGCAATCAGCGCACGTTAGACGCACACAGTCTCTTACACTTGTAAGAGGTCACCTTGGAAGTCTGTGTCTCTAGACAGATCTAGTCTTTAAGGTGGAATAAATCTAGTTTCAGGCCCACAACCTCTGCAGGGGCTCTGACTGCAGTCTGCAGAGGTATTATTAGCAGTGTCACATGCACATTCACAAGGTGGAAAAGTGACAATAGAAATACACGCCTGCTTGTACAATGTGCCACACACAGCACAGCTATGCAAGGCTGTAAATGGGTGCACACTCAAACACATGGAAATATATGCATGCACTCTCCAGTCCTCTCCTTATGTTCTACCATCTTTACCATCGCTACTTTACCATCCCTTCAGATTTCTTCTTATGGCTTCATACGCCACCTCCTTGTTACAACTAGTTAGAATTAGAAGCCTTTTATTGTCATTATACATTGTATAATGACACCTTCAGATGCACAGTCGTGTACACCATAAATATAAAAAAGTACTATACAGTAGAAATCACCTAAGTCAAAGCTGCACAAATCGGATTTGTGCTCTAGTCGGATGGCTTCTGCTGGTCCTGATTTTCCTACCGTTACTTACAATAAAAATCATCCCATAAATTGGATCATACAAGTAGGATTTTTGCCTACCTCGGATGAAAAATCTGGTCCCATTGTAATGGATTTCCGATTAAATGTGATCGCATAAGTCAGATGAGTTTAGCGCTAAAGCCCTCCTCAGCTCCCGTCACGCCTACACAGGCTAACAACGCCTGGAGCTCGCTTGAGTGTCTATACAGTCATGCGATGTCTGGATTGGCCGGACTGGGCGAATCAGTTCATTTCATCAGAGTCTGTGTTGTAACAAAAAGTTGTTCATGTGACAGAGTAGCAGGTAGATGCAAATATTTTACAGATTCACAGTGACTTACCAAATAACAGAAAATATTGCACAGAGTATTCTAATAATTAAAAAAATATGAAAAAACACATATTGTACATTTGTTTTTATTTTGGGGGGTAATTCAAGGTCCATCATATGAATTTCTTGTTGGCCATTATTTATCATTAATAATAAAAATTACACATTTAAAGATGTTCATTATTATTATTATTATATTTTTTTTCTACAGTGTGAGGTTTTTTGGGTTATTATACATAACACTTGGTTTCTCACACTTTCATAAGGTCCTGACTGTATTATGTTAAATGTTCTGAGAAGACCTATGTAATAATATGGCATTATTAATTTTTTTTTTCTATTATCTCTTCTGCAACCTTGGAATGCTCTATTAGGATGATATGGTACTATGAGGTCTTTAAGGGGCCTGATTATTCAAGACTTTGTATGTGAGCAGAAGGATTTTAAATTCAATTCTGGAACTAAGAATTCGTGACGATGAAGAGAATCCAATATGGGAGAAATATGTTCTCTATCAGTACTCTCGCTGCAGCACAAGACATTATAGTACAGTAACAGCACTGTGCTATAATGTCCTGGTTATCTTTGAATATTTCTGATCTGGCCAATGCAACATACGCTATCAATGTAAAAACTTAATGAATATGGTATAAACACATTTTGCCTAAAACTGTTGGCTTTAACTGGGTTGTAATTTTCAATTTAAATTGCAGTACAGGTAATCAAATCTTAATATTTTGATAATATTTTCCTTTAATTGTGTAATTGTATAAAACAATTCAGTAGAGTTTTGAATTAACCTGTTACTCTCCTACTATATCTCACTGTTGTTGCCCTACAGCACAAGCGATGTATCCCAGCCTCCCTCGAGGCCTACTACGCCGCCCAGGACGCCAACTCGAGGGGCCGTTTCTATACAGTGATCAGCCACTACAGCATGGCCAAGCAGACCACCTCGCACTCCGTCTCCCCCTGGCTCCCTGGAGGGTCGGGAGGGCGTGACGCCAAACCCCCAAACGGTGGTGAGGGCCACTGAGGTAGCTGACCGGCTAAAGGATGTGAAGACACCCATGCAGACATGAAGAAGTACATGCAGACACAGGCCGACAACATGTCCGTGAATATTTAGAATTGTAGACAAAAGAGACAGATTCACACAAGACTACATATACAGTATAGAGTGAAATCGTGCATGCAGACATTAAAACACACAAGCACATTTGTATTTAGATTAACTTGTCTGCTCTTTTGTCGTCATTCTTATTGAGGGGCATCCAATCTCTTACTCTGTTTAGGTTATCATCATCATCATCATCTGCTGACATACACTCACATCCACCCATAGTCCGTTATCTTGTTTACTCCCCTCCTCAAAAATGATTATTAATTGATTTTCATCATATATTTATTTTTTACTGTAATCTATGGATGTTTTGTATGTGATTACCAGGTAACTCTTTGTATGAAGGCACGAGCTGATGCTGAGATTCACGGTACTTTGTGAGATTTTCTGGAGTTTGAAGTCTTTTTTTTTATTCCCAGTGTGTATACTATAGTTACTGTATAGTCATTCTCAGCCCCTCTTCTTGCTNAGACTAGGCAACCTCAGGCATACCTGTCAAAAACTACGCAGGCATATCACCCAAAATGTGTCAAAACTTCAGCTGGTCTGTCTGAGGCCAACGCCCGCTTCAGCTCTGAGTTGACTGAGTGACTTGTCTCCTTCATGGCTGTTTAATAGCTCATATACAAGAAGATAATTTTAAATGTGCTGTGCCATACATTTTACATCCTGAACCCCCCCCCCAGTGAGCTACGCTGTACATAGAAATGTGCATTGAGGCTAGTTTGGTGTGTATGCATTGTAGTAGCTTTAGGAAATTTTTCTTCTTCTTTTTTAACAAATCCTTTATGTGAACTACATATTGCTTCAGTTGCCAGTCTTGTAGCTTCATTAAACACAATGTTGCAGATGGGAAACAAGATATTGTGCATACAACTGTCTCTTGCCAAAACTCTGATTTGCCACTGTGTATTGTTATGTTTATGGATGGGCTTCAACTGCAGCCAAGTTCTCTTCCTGTTATTTTTTTTTTTTCAATTTTGTAACGTTGGATCTGTTGTCAAGGGCGCTTTAATGAGATGTTGTGATGTTGTTAGTTGATATGTAGCGATACCTGGTGTAATTTATCCGTGTGCATCCTTGTCCCTCTTTTCTTGGTTTGAATTCAAAATAAAACAAGCTGTGACCTGTGCTGAGTGTGTCTGTCAGTCCCACCCACCACCACGTCTCTTTAGCGCTCGCGCGGCGCCTAATGTGGGCCCAAGGCGGCGAATGTGAGTGAAGGTGACAGCTTTTTTGCAGCATGTTATGTTATTGAGACGTTCATACTGCTACTCAGATTCATACCACATTGTTAAAGCATCCAGAGCTGTGGGGCAAATTTGTCTGCTGTAACAATGAGCACCTGTGATTGACAGTAAAAAAAAGAAGAAGAAAAAACTAGGAAAAATACCTGTATGGAATAATAGCTGCTGGATATATTTCATGTCTCTGTAGTCCTGGAAATGGCAGATAATGCGTCTGTTTTTTCAGTGACATGAATATCTGACTTTCCTAATTGAAAGTGTGTATTCTAATGAATCCGTCAGCTGTTTATCACTTGGGAGTGAAAATGTCCCTGAATTTAACAGGTTTTTGAGAGCAAAGAAAACAAAAAGAAGGCTACACACAACTAAAACAGTATAAACACACAAAAAAATTCTGTTTGAAATGTCCTTGAAGATTGCTTCAAATGGCATTTGAAGATCATCATGCAGCCATCATAATTCATTATGTAAGAGAAGAAGCATGCCATTAGACCATCTTAAAGCCCAGGAAGAAGAAGCATGGTGAGTGAAAGGAAGTGGAATTCATTTAATTTATTTAAAGGAAATAAGTGCTGACTGTCACTAAAATTAAATGTTGAACCATTTCTTTTGTTGGCGGCAGCACAGGGTTGTGGTGGTTAGCATTATTGCCTCATAGCAAGAAGTTCCTGGGTTCAAATCCACCATCTGGCTGAGGCCTTTCTTGTGTGGAGTTTGCATGTTCTCACCGGGTACTCTGGCTTCCTCCCACAGTCCAAAGACATAACCTAACATTATGACCACTGACTGGTGAAGTGAATAACACTGATTATCCCTTCGTCATGGGACGAGGGGGTCAGAGCATCTCCAAAACTGCAACTCTTGTGGGGTATTCCTGGTCTGCAGTGGTCAGTACTGTATCTATCAAAAGTGGTCCAAGGAAGGAACAATGGTGAAGCAGTGACAGGTTCATGGGGGGGCCATGGCTCATTGATGTACATGGAGAGTGAAGGCTGGCCCATGTGATCTGATCTAACAGATGATGCTGGTTCACTTACCTGGGGAACTCCTGGCACCAGGAAGCACTATGGGAAAAAGGCAAGGCTTTGGGCAATGTTCTCCTGGGAAACCTTAGGTCCTGCCATCCATGTGAATGTTACTTTTGCATGTATCACCTACCTACAGTAAGCATTGTTGCAAACCATGCACAACCTTTTGTGGAAATAGTATTCCCTGATGGCTGTGGCCTCTTTCAGTAGGATAATGTGTCCTGGGACAAAACAATGTTTTCCTGGAAGTTTGAGGTGTTGACTTGGCTTCCAAATTCCCCAGATTTCAGTCTAATAGAGCATCTGTGGGATGTGCTGGACAAACAAGTCTGAACCATGAGGGCTCCACCTCGCAGCTTACAGGACTTAAACAATATGTTGCTAACATCTTGGTGCAGATACTACAGCACACTTTCAGGGGTCTAGTGGAGTCAATGCCTCAATGGGTCAGGGTTGTTTGGCAGCAAAAGGGGGACAACATAATATTAGGTAGTTGGTCATAATGTTATGCGTGATCGGTGTAATTGGCTTACAATTAGCTCCATAAACCGTTTATTTTTCTGTCCTCCTAGCAATAAAGTAGTTGAAGTGGAAATGCTTTAATGGACCTAGAATAGGGCACAGAAGAGAAAACTACCACAGAATAAACAATGTGGCGACAGTAGCAAGTGTACACAGACAAAATTGCCCAACACAAGTGTTTGTTGATCTGAAGAAATTGAAAATTAAACCTCTCTCAATCTTTCTGTTAAACCAAAAAATATATATAATTGCATAAAGAACTAGCCAGTGTGCGTGTGTGTGCTGCCAAACAGAAAAACAGAGCAACATGACCTCTCACAGTCAGCACTTGACATTTTTTGTTTTGCATCTTTCCGGAAAATAAAAAGTAAACAAGTAACCACCCACCCACCCTGGATGAAAATACATTGAACTTAATGGAATTGTTTGCAGGTATTGTTGGTATTCACACAGAAAGACAGGGGAGGAGAGGATAGAGGAGGTAACAGAATCATGAAATAGTCAGTCACAAGACAGAACAAAAAGAGAACAATAAGATGAGAAGAAGAATGAGCAACCTGGTGAGAGAGAGAAAAACAACAGAACTGACTCAGACTCCCTGTATGCACAGATGTTCTCTTATGCAGTGCTTACACAACCCTGACATGCTGTAAATTGAGGGGTTAAGTGAAGAGGAGCAGCCGATGACCTAACGTGTCCAAGAGACAGTGAGTTGCAATCTGTTTCCTTCACAGGTCAACAAGTATCAGGGAGTAGACCAAGGTACACCTCAGAATGACTAAGCAAGCCAACTAACAACTGTAAACATCTTTGAATGTCTTTTGTCACTGTTACCAGAACATTTAACTGCAGACCTTGCTGACAGCTTTGTTTGCAGCTCATTGATTTAAGTAGAATTATTTAACATAAGATCTTTCTTCTGCAGTCACCATCAGACTTTATTAGATCATTCATTTCAAAGGCCTGATTATTTAAAATGGACAGCTGGCTTTATAATGTCTCTTGTTCTCTAATTGTAACAGCAAATATCTATAATTCATACTCCCTTGGTGCAGGATGTTGGTGTTACAAAAGACTGATGGATGTACACGGGTCATAGTTTTTGCAAAGGGAAAAATGTAGGAAAAGAGGTTCAAAATGATCTGTGTTAACTGACACTGATAGAAATTAAGCTTCACTGAGATGACTCAAAGAAAAGGGGATCCAAATGAAACACACCAGACACACAAATGACCAAAATCCACAACCTTTGTAGAAGGAGGGGGTTAAAAAAAGGGATAAAATTTGCACTTTTGACCCACTTTTGACATTTGCACTGATGACCCAGATATCCCTCATTAAGCTTCACTGATAGTTTGGAGGTATAGTGTTATGTATCCACTACAGATGGATCAGCTAAACTACTATCAATGGACATATTATAATGACAATTTTGAGTGTTTTTCTCACATTTGAAACAGCTGGAAGTGCTTAAGTATTTATGCAGAGTTGGTGTGTGGCTGATCATGTTGGGTTCAAAATCAAAGGATGTGGTTAAATACACTAACCGGCCAGAAAAAAAAAAAGTCACACTCTAACATTTTGTTGGAGCACTTTTTGCTTTGATGACAGCATGCATTCGCCATGGCATAATTTTGTTAAGCTTATGCAATGTTACAACATTTATTTCCAGCCAGAGTTGCATTAATTTTCCCCCAAGATCTCCCAGTACTGATGATTTAGAGAGCTGGACAGTTAAAGGCTTCTCCACCACATCCCAAAGCTTCTCAGTGGGGTTAAGGTCTAGACTCTTTGGTGGCTGGTACGTGTGAAAATGATGTCTCATGTTCCTTGACCCTGTTGAATCTTTGCATCACCCTTTTGGAATATGCCTGTGCTGTGAAGGGAACAGAAAAAATCCACTGATGGAAAACCCTGGTCATTCAGTATAATACAAATTGTCAGCAGGCCTCATTTTTTTTGGGCATATAACTTTTCTGAACCTCGAATCTAATGGAAGGCCCTTACCTGCGCAATCTATATGCTCCTTTTAATGAATGATCCCATAACCAAAACAAAAACCTATGAGCAAGCACTTGGCAACAGTGGGAAGGAAAAACTCCCTTTTAACAGGAAGAAACCTCCAGCAGAACCAGGCTCAGGGCGGGGCAGTCATCTGCCACAACTGGTTGGGGGTGAGGGGAGGGAGACAAAGCACAAGCTGTGGAAGAGAGCCAGAGATTAATAATAACTCAAGATCAAAGGCAGAGTTGTGTATAAACGCAACTCTTACTCTGAAAAATGGTGAATGAAAAAGAAAGAGTGTATTTGAGAAAACATGCAGCATGTTTGTTTATGCTGGACTTGTTGTAGACCACTAATTTGTTGAACAGGTCTGGTGAGTATTCCCCTCACTTGGACAAAACTAAACAGAATGGCAGGCATGAAGTAGCATGAAGCAGCTAACCAGATAATTGAGCTCCAATTTGCCCTTATGCCTCATTGCTATCAACGGTTTAAGACCGATCTATTTAAAGAACATTAGCAGGCAAATGGGGGTCTTAGGTGTCTGTCTGATTACTAGAAATCAAGCCCCACCCTCCCGTCAAACAATACTGACAAATATCATTGCCCACGCTGAGTAACTGATTTTAAAGCACTGCGCAGACTGGCTATATATTCTAATAACTGCTGCTTGCCATTTCAAATGGCAGCTTCTGATATAGTCTGATCAAAGACACACTTTTTTTCACCATTAATATGTGTGAGTTGCACTTAAAGCATTTATTTGAATCATTCTTATTTTAAAATTCTCTAACAAACATGTTCATTGTTATTTTTAAATGTTGTTCAAAGCAACTGATAACAAAGCTGCATACTGTCCAGTATTCGCACACATATGGCTATCTGTGTAATATTCTCTACACCTCCATCTCCCCCTGCAACCATCTCCTCTGCTGTCAAAGAAAGCCTGCCTCTCAGCAGTTGTCCCTCTGAAGTGGAGGAAAACAGAAGGAATGGAATGAAAAAAATAACAGAGGAGGCGGGGACAGACCCGCAGGGAATTACAAGAGGAGGAGAGGAGTCAGGTAAATGATGGGGGAGTAGTAGTGCCGAGTTTCATCAAAGCTGCACTCTGGCAGATGTTGACAGTTTTCTATTCAGCCTTTAAGGTTGATCTGTCGCTTACTGCACTGAGATTTGTTTGTCATCAAATGTGTGTATGTGATAAAATAATTTGATATGAGGGAAATGTGCAACATTTTTACACTTGGGGGTCTTAAAGAGACACTGTTCAAGACTTCTGAAATCTTTGTGCTGATGCTGGATTTGGTTTTACACAAAAGAAGTTAGATACATTTTTATGTCTCTATATTCCTAAGAGACATTCATTATTTCCATTGACCTTACTGCTTACAATACTGGTGGCGAATTCAGCATTTGTCTTGATATTAAGTTATTTTAATCTGAAGCATGACCTGTGTTTTCCCTTGGTGTTGGTGTTTTTTTTTAATGTCTTTTAGTCAGTCCAATAAATGACTAATTTTCTTCTTGGACTCTACTGCAGCAGCTTTGCATAATTCACAGTTCAAAAATCCTTATAAACTGTAAAAAATATGACATCTGACCCTAAAAGATGAAACCAGATGAAATGGAGAATCACCCTCAAAATGTAACATCAATGGACGAAATGATGTGTTGATCAAAGGTCAACCAGCTCAGATTCTGTGTCTCTCCGCTCGTCCTTCAGACTCGAGGATCGTGATTTGAAATAAAATGTAAATTTTTCTTTCATCTGAAAAGAGGACTTTGGACCACTGTGCAACACTCCAGTTTTTTTGTTCTCCCTAGCCCAGGTAAGATGCTTCCTATGTTGTCTGGCTTGATATTAAGAATGCAACAGTTACTGCAGACTTCAGTGCATGGTTGCTCTTGATGCACTGACACCGTCCACTTCTTGTGAAGCTCTCCCAAGTTTTTCAGTTAACTTTTCTTGATCATCCTCTCAAGGCTGCAGTCATCCCTGTTTCCTGTGCACCTTTTTCCTGCTATACGCTGTCCTTCCAGTCAACTTTCTGTTAATATGTTTTGCTTCAGCACTCTGTAAACAGCCAGCCTCTTCAGCAATGATATTTTTTGGCTTACCCTCTTTGTGGAGGGTGTCAATGAGCATTATCTGGACAGCTGTGCACTGGAGAGAAGAGGAATGAAAGTCAGTAGAAGTAAGACAGAATGCATGTGTGTGACATTTTTTGTTTTGCATCTTTCCGGAAAATAAAAAGTAAACATAATGAAAATAAAACATATCAAAGTTGACCTTTTTTTAATTCAATTTTTCACATTCAGATTTTTGAGATGCAACTGTGAGTATGCAGTACTCATGTCCTTCAACTTTAGTGACTACATCCTGTTGCAGTGCTGATGTGTTCAGAAAACAAGTCCACAGAGAGACAAACTTATAAACACTTGTCAAAGTGCTCGAAGCCGCCTTTGTGATGGTTGCTGGGACAGTACCTTCAGAACCACATTTAGCTGTGATGAGACAAATGCACAGAGACTCACAAGGTGGAATCAATATCAGCCTCTGCATCAAGCCTGGTAAAAATATATTCTTCCATCGGAATCGACTGGAATCTTCAGACTGAAAATAAAACCATCAAATACACACACTGAGCGCACTATGGATTACACCCACTGGTGAGTTCTAAAGAGTCCCTGTTGTTATTCCTGTTCAAAAGGGTGCTACATATTTAGCAACCACCACATACCTAAATAACAAAACCAGAGTTATCAGGACTCTAAATCCCCAGCACAAAAAGTAAGGACCTTTGTGTTTGGTTGATTATTTCTTTGTTGTAACAATGCTTGGCAATGCATTTTATAACACTGGAAAGCCTGTTTATTTCATCTTAAATGACACCACATTTGTAAGGAAAATTCATTTGTGCACTGAGCAGCAGAGTTGTGAATGTGGATTGCGCCCATGAAAAACTTGTCAAATCTTCTCTGCTTGACTGGCACCTGATTAGCAGCACCTATGAGCATGGCCCCTGCTACAGCAGTCAGTTGGTGTCTGCTCCAAGCGTACCATGTTTGACTGATCTGGATAGGGCCCATGCCGTACGGTAACTTCAAGCTGGTGTTCTGCAAAACAATGTTGCAGCATTATTTGGAGTGAGACCTAGTACCATCTTCATATAATGGGGGATTGTCAGAGACAGGCCATGAAGTGGGCATACCAAGAAAACAACACCACAAGAAGACCTCACCATGTCAGCACTGTAGGAAGTCTTCTACAGATCTGCAGTCAAGGTTTGCAGGATGAGATGCCGACAGCTCTGTACCCAGCCAATCTCTGGTCTCATAGGAGGCCTGACCTCAACCCCAATGAACACTTGTGGGATCACCTTGGGTGTAATGGTTGAAAAATGAGATGCCATCGCACAGCAGTGTGTGACCAAGCTGGTGACCGGCATGAGGAGGAGGTGCCAGGCTGTTGTGGCTGTGTGTGTGGTTCTTCCACATCTTCCACTGAGGCTTCAACCATCCAAACTAATAAACGACACCAAACAAGAGTCAGTAGCAGAATAAGCTGTTTGGCATTGGCAGAGAAGATTTGGCAAGTTTTTCATGGATGCAACCCACATACAAAACTCTGCTGCTCAGTGCACAAATGAATTTTCCATACAAATGTGGAACCATTTAAGGGGAAATAAACAGGCTTTTTAATGTTATAAAATGCCAAGAAGCATCCTTCCCACAAAGAAATAACTGACCAAACACAAATGTCCTTACTGTGCTAAGTTTATTACAAATATTTTTAATCGTTAAAAGGCAAGTTAACTAAAATCTTTAGTCTGAAAGCAAAGAAATGTCATGATGACAAAAGATTAATGTAAACAAAATAATAGGTTATTTTAAGCATTTGAACAAATTAATTTAAAAAAGTAAATAAAAACACTTCATACTGCATTGAGCATATTGTAAGAAGGGCTCTCACTTTTGCCTTTATGCAGATATTGCAGCAGAGACAGACAGCGAATGGGAAAGAAAGAGTACGAATTCAGCTGCTAAGGGCATTTAAGTCCATGTGGTACGTGCCCTAACCTATCGTCTTTTTAATCTGAAATCTGTAGTGCATGTGTTGTTTTGTCTGGCTGTATGACCTTCTGAAAAATGAAATCTAAAATCAGCTGCAGGTGGTCTCTCTGAAACGCCGGGCGCGTTAGTGAGCAGCTTGAACAGCTAGCCACAACTAATTCAAAAAATATACAGTGCTTAAGATCATAAAATATTTAACAATCCACATTTGCATTAAAAATGCAAGGTTCATCCTCATGAACACTGCACACATAATGATGTACTAGGATGAGTGGATAATATATTATTTTAAAGTGCCAGAAATGTCAAAGGAACATAAATTTGTGTCTCATTTAAAAGATTACAAGACTCATTGGCATATCAGTCCCCTGCTCTGTGTGTGTGTGTGTAGCTAACTATCATATCTCTATATATGTACTTTGCCTGGATAACATTCTAATTAGCTAAATCAACCTATTAAGATTCAAATATCAGACCAACTAAGTTTGTTTCTCTTTGTGAGAGTACTTTGTTCTGGTCTCGATTCCCCTCATCCATTCAGGAGATGTCAGTTAAGTCCACAAGCCCTCACTGCTGCTGGGGTGCTCCTGCTGAGCTCGGTACATATAATATTCAAAATACTGAGCACAGTTCAATTATTTAGAAAAAAATGTCTGGGTTAAGGGATGTGTGTGTCTCGCTCAGAGCTACAGAGGAAGCATAATAATCAGGCCGTCTCCACAAAACAGAAAATATGACTCAATCGTATCCTGACCTTGGGTTTATATTATTTACATTATTTCAGGATCTCATTAGGTCACAGGCTTACAAACAAATTTATCACATCTGCTTTATTTTCCCTGTTAATACTTTATATTTGTATACACCCACTGAGTCAAAGCAGACAGCGGCTTATGACTCCTAAGCAAAAAAAAACACAAAAAAAAAAAAACATATGCACGCAAAGACTAATGTGAATATGTTTGGACATTCATGCTTGAGCACATTTAAAAAAACACACATGGACATGAACTGATTCAAACATTCAGGCGGTCACACGCACCCACACACACACGCACGCACACACACACACACACACATGCTCCAATCTTTGTCTGTGCAGCTTATTTACAACACAGCACTCTCTGTTTGCCTGTCCCAGTGAAACTGGGGCAATGGGATAATCCCTGGTCAGATGTCAGTCATATTTAGGAATGGATGCCAACACACTGTGTGCTGCAGACAGCAAATTGTACTCCATGAGAGCAGGGATTACTAAGAGATGATGTTAAATACCAGTCTGGATCTGTTTCATGTGCACTTGCTGCCTGCAAATGTGTTAATTTCATGTGTCTCTGATTTCGTTTCCTTTATGGTCTGAAGCTGCCAGCACAGGCAGGATTGAGTTTAACTGCAGTTCACAGCTCTCAGATCACCAAAATGACAAATTTAAGAAGTTAGCTCTAAGGGGTAGCAGCGTTTGTCCAAGGAATCAGATTAATGCTTAGAAAGGAATCCTTAATGCAACAGCAGAAGGTCTTGAATTAATCACCTCACACTTTCACTATATCAGCAGCATTTTCATTTGGATTTATTTTGGCTAATATTAAATGATTTATAATGCAAACAAAAACCACAAAAATATTAAATCACAATCTCTGCTAAGTTTTTCTTTAAAAAAAAAAAAAAAAAATCAGATTAGGAATCTCAGATGACCCTGGCTTCCAACAAAGCCTTCTTCAGGCATCACATTTTATGTTATTTAAATCATTAATCTCGGCTTGGTCCTCATTAAAAGTCAGATCAGCAGTGTTCATTCTGAGATAATGCTTGTGACTTTACGCACCCATCCTATCTCCTCTTCTGCCTCTAATTATCCTGTAACTCGGCCTTTATTCATCAGCATACAAGTCTCATCACATCATTACTTCACCTGGTAATGAAGCCCAATCAGGGAGAAAGAGAGACAGAGATAAAGCCAATTCTCTGTCATGATATAGTGTGGAGGACCTATAATAGGGAGATAAAAATGAACAAAAAAGTAAACGAACATGCATCCAAAAAAACAGGACTCCAAAATTAGCACAAAGAGTGACATTACTAAACAGAAAGAGTAGTATATACAGACACAAAGGGGACTGATTAGGGTCAGGCCACAGGAGAGGAAGAAGGCACAGATGAAAGCAATTATCCACAGGCGGAGGTGGCAAAAGTGTAGTCATTTGTGACTTAAGTAGACATACAGATGCTTGTGTTAGAAACATATTCTGGTGAAAGCTGAAGTACTGATTCAGTGTCTTTTCTGACGTAAAAGTGAAAAAGCACAGGGTCAGAAATGTACTCCAAGTATAAAAGTAAGCATTAGCTCTGTGGAGGACGTTTCTACCAGCTATTATTGTGCAAAGCTAACTGACACTCATTCTTACATCTTTCTCCATCTCTGAGAGTCACACACAATATTTCTTCTTCTTTGGGAGCATTTGCACATTTAGCTATTTTTTGACTTATAATTCGTTGTTTCTATAATGTTGGTTTTTTCAGTCAGTATTTGTTTTCATAATGTCTCCCATGTGTTAGAGTGTGTTCTTCTCCCACGTGAAACGAGCATCTTCTACTTTTCTTTAAAGAACAATTTTTATGTCCATTCATTAAAGCAACCATAAGAGGTCTGCTACATAGCCATTTTCTCACTTCAAGCCACAGCGTCATTTTCCCACTTAAAAAAATTGGCATTTACTGCTGTTTTAGTGAGGTTTGGCTGCATTTTTCACTTATCATTTCTTCTGGCCTTGAAGACAAATAAATTCAGTGGAAAGAAGATGCCAGGCTGAATTGGAAAGAAACACACATGGAGCACAAAAGGGCAAAACGAGGGCAGGGTGAGTCATAGAAGGATTTACCTCAGAGAAGGGAGGTAGTTACAGAGTACAAAGGTGCTCCAGTTTCACTAAAGCAAAAAGGAGAAATTTCCAAACTTACCATTGAGGATAGGTGTGGCTGGACATCGTTCTTAAGTGAGACTGGAATGCATAAGTGTGTGCATGCATGAATTAATGTACTCTGTGGAGGTATCAGAGTCAATATTTTTTTATAATAAATTATAGTATTAGTGAATTTTTAGTGTAATTTAGCAGAGTGAATGTTGGACTTATATTTATCAGTTGAATGTATGTAAAAAAAAAAAAAATCTGTGTGTGATTCTTAATTACAGAAAATAACCAAAATCTTTGCAATGTTTTTCCTCATCCAATGAGGGAAAAGACAAATAAATGGCAGGTCAAAATATGCAATTTTTGAAAAGCTATTAATATTCCACTCACCAGGTGTGAAGTGTAAGGATTTATGATAATTCATACTCTTTAACTGTAAAGTGCCAGAGCAGAGAAGTGCTGCACGTACCATCACTCTTCTTAATACTATTATCTCAAGATCACAAATTTGTTATTTTGCAATCTCCAGATGACAAAACTCATTTTCTCATAACAGTTCAACGATTTATCTTAATGAAACAACTTTTGTTTTCTCAAATCATGGGATAATTATAGACAGCAGTCTCAGCAGAATTACTAAAGTGCCCTTGCATGTGCAGCCAGGCTAATCTTGTCCATGAATCTGTGCATGCTGGAATGCTATGTGCAATCTATACAATGACTTTCAAGGAAGCCATCTCACTTTTTTGGGGGCACAGAAAAGGACGCATACAACAATTATGTTGCACTTGTACATGATTTAGTGCTTACTAATGATTCTTCCTATGAATGAAATGATAAATACAAAAGTGAAGGTATTCATCCATCACTCTTGAGGTTCATTATCACGGCCAAGGAGACTTCAACATGTCGACTGGAGAAGAAAGCAAGGATGGAAGCAAGGAGGTAAAAGGATTAGTAGATAGTGCTTTTCTACTCTATTTGAGCACTCAAAGCACTTTCTTACTACAAGCCTCATTGACCCATTCACACTCACATTCATATAAGCACATTTTTTCTGTGCCTAAGCAGCACATGCACGCACTCACACTCCAGTGGATGCATTAGGGGCAACTCGAGTATCAGTATCTTGCCCAAGGATACTTTGACATGCAGCCTAGAGGAGCTGGGGCTCGACAGCCTGCTCTTCCTGCTCTTCCTCCTGAGCATTGAACTGCTAGCGTTTGTCCACCTCCTGCTTAGCTTCTGCAGGCTAAATAACTCTCGCTCAACACCGTTTTTGCATCAGTGGACAAAAAAGGTATTTCTGGAACATAGCAGAACAACTTTTTTTGCCCTCTGCTTTGTACAGATAAGGTAACAATGCTGTTAATTTAGCTGCCCTAAATTAACAGCATTGGCGATTATCAAAATGGTTAATCCATCAGCATATGGAAGCTCTTTAATCAACATGATAGTTTTAATGATAATATAAGATTTTTACTGTAATCCATGAATGTTCAAATATGTTTTTACAAAAAACTGAAGAAATAGTAAAGTAAATAAATTACAGTTATTTACTTGAAAGCAGGGGTACGTTTTTCCTTTGTGGAAGGAAAAATTAGTTTCAGTGGTTGAATGTTGTGCTTGATTAATTTCTGACTTTTCAGCCAAGTTCAGTGTGCCGGCTCAAATTTGAGTATAGAAATGTGAATTCAGTCCAGGTGTGCCAAAGCAGTCTCCCAAACACAGCAAGGCCAGTGGATCAGTGGGAGGGCATTGAAAGAAAATCACTTGGTGCGAGATGTGGAACATGGAGACCAATAGGCTAAGTTTTATCATCAGGGCCACATATAATGTTCTTCCCTCTCCAGCAAACTTTCATCTTTGGATCAGAGAGGATCCAGCATGTCCCCTGTGTGCAGCCCGGGCAACCCTCAAACACATCCTGGTGGGTTGTAAGGTCAGTCTGACTCAGGGAAGATGTACCTGGAGGCACAATCAGGTGCTCAAATGTCTAGCCTCTGGCTTGGAGAACAGAAGAACCAGCATCAATGCCATTCCACCAGCTACCCAGCCTGAAGCTGGCCGGTAGAGAGGCTCGCTTTCACGAGGAGCTTCTGGGGTGTTGAAAATATAGACGACGTCCTCCATTGTTGTACCAGGAAAGCAGCGTAGACAAAGAACGCCATTCAGTTTGAACGGAAGAGAACAGCCGCACTGATTTCCTCTGGTCTTGCGAGACCTTCAGTGTGATCCCGCACGTGATCTGTATTGTCCAATCACAGGCGAGGAAGCTGCCACACGGAATTCAATTCATTTAATTTCAATTCAATTCAATTTTATTTATAT
>JASGAU010370304.1:2372-13365 GCA_030220045.1 Australoheros facetus | reverse complement strand
CCCCCAAAAAAAATAAAAATAAAATTTCAGCGCTTCTGCTGAGGTGGACGTCTCGGCCTTGCACGCATGGTGGCCTCTATTATTTGAAACTGCTCTAAAGCAATATGCATACAAACTAAGCCAAGAAAATCCAATTTATTATGAGGACACCATATAAATCTTGGAGTCTGTGATCCATGGCAGCGTACCGCTGGGCAAAACCTGCCTGACTGCAGAATTTTATTTCATTTTTTTAAAATATAGAGCCCAGATGTGTGGTGCATTATTCATTTTGAGCCATGATGTTATCTCAGGTATCCACACACACTTGCATGTGAACACCGACACACATAATGGACTTTACTATGCAAGTATGTGAAGCATGACAGTGATGGCTTAATATAAAATGCATCTTCACTGACAAATCAGTGTGCAACTCCCGAGGTCCTGGTTTTTCAAGCATGCGCTGAAGCCATGTTTGATTAAAAGAAGACTTTCATCATCAGAGCTCTGAACTTTCTGCACTGATTATATCTGACGGTCTTGGAAAATCCTCAAACTACATTTTGTGGTATTTTTTTAGGGATTCACAGTTTTTTGTGAAAATTTCTTTGGCAGTAATTATAGATGACAACAAGAACAAAATAACTAGATGTATTGGTATATGCATGATGTCAATCTTTCCTTGTTTTCTACAAATGCCAAGAGGTTATATGGTATCTTACAGTATAAGTTTTGCTGAGGGTTTTTTTTTAACTTCCAGTTCCTACTGTTTAATCTGTAGTTTGACTGTAAAATCTGTTCTTAAAGAAGCTATCAAAAATCAGTCTTCCAGTCATGTCTTAAATCCCAAGACAGCTCTGTTGTGTGTCTCTAGGAGAAAGATGGAAATGAGCAAGAAAACTGTCAAGTTTTCTCCTTCAGCCACTAGAAGTATTTGAAAGATAAACTATTATGATATATATTCTTTCCTGTGTATGCTATTATAACATTAAACATGGCCCTGATTTCAAACAGTCAGCTTAGCATTATATGTAAAACGACAAAATAAAAACAACAAATGCTTTTTTCTGCTTTTGCATCTGTATGATGTTAATAAGAGTGCATTTCCTCACTATGGTCACCTCAGGCACACAGCTCTAGCTGTGCATACAGCAACCCAACACAGCTTCTGTCCAAACCTTCTGTTAGTGAGGGGCATCCAATCAGAAGAAAGTTATCTCAAAGGAAAAATTGGAAGAGGAACTAAATCTGATTATGTCAGACAGTAGATGAACTGACAGGCTGCACTAAGGTCTAGGATATTAAATGATAAATGAGGATTATATTGATTATTCATATTTTGCATGTGACTCATACATCAAGTGAAAGGTTGCTGGATTAATGTGAGGGAGGACATTGATGTAAAACGTTGCCAGATCAAAACATGCAGAGCTACTTGCCGTGGTTCTGGCTGAAAGTAGGTAAACAACATATATACACATACAACACTGCTTTAATCAGGTCCAAGAGTGAAAAATATGGACCTGGAAATGAGAATAGAAATAGGCTTCCTTTGGAGGGAATTTAATTGAATTTTAAGAATCTGATATCTCAAATTGAATTGGAAACTAGGTTGAACAAGACTTTTTTTTGCGTGTGCACATTTTAGCTTTCATAATGCTATTGTTTCTCTGTGCTTTGGGACTCTGTACATTATGACTTTTTCCCAATGTTGTGTCGGCCTGTAAAACTGCAACCCCATCTTGGCCAGCTTTTCTCGAGTAAAGGTTGCTACCTTTAACAAAGGTTAAATAAAAATGAAAAACAATGCATTTGTCTGGTGTGAGAATTTAAGCTTTTTTTTTTATATAGGCCAGTAGATGGTAGTGCAGAAAAAAGTGAAACCTAGATTTAAATCAAAACTGGCGGAGTTCAGGGCCGCACTGCACATTGTCAAGAGGAGTGAAATTAGAGGAGTTGCAGCAGGGCTTACCTGTCAAACAAAAAGGTGACTGAGCAATGACGAGAGCGCTGAAGCAGTAAGCGACTACACAGGGAGGATGACTGCAAAGCCTGATGTCTCTCTTTTTTACATTTAGGAAAAACCCACATTATGCTTTGTGTCAATATGAAATGTTAATAATTTACAATGATTCCTGCTCAGTAGCTATATATTATCCTGCACTTTTTACGTTGAATGATTTTGTTTGTGCTCTGAGGCTGAATGTATGTTTTGCTAAGAGATTTATAAATGATGACAGAAAGCAGTTTAGCTTTTGTTGTTAATGACTCAAAACACTGAGTGACGGAGTGTAACAACTGCTGCTGCTCACACCCAGACTTGTATAGATGATGAATTGTTATTGCAGGAGGGAGAGCTGTGGACTTCTGTGGAAGATTAAACATCTGAAATGAAAGGACAAAATGTCTTTCTCCTTCTCACACTGCTGTCATTTGTCTTTTTCTACAAAAAAAAATTTACTTAATTGTGATTTATGTTTTGCATGACAAGAAATGTATTAAATAAATTCTAGATCAAATCAGTAGTGATGGTGCAACATTTCCAACTTTTCCCCATCCACCAACACAAATCCTGGTCCCTGAATAATTGTCTGAATAGAATATTTTCTCAATAAGTTCAGCTTTCTTAATGCTTTAAACCCTGATTCTTTCTGTAACTTCCCAGAAAGATTTTCTAACATTATGTGGCCGCACTGAAAAACCACTAACTGGGACAAGATTTATTTATAATACTCATCACCTAAACACTAAAATACCAACACTATAATGTAAGAAATATTTTTAATTGTAACTAAAATTCCATGTTTTAAAAGCCCACTTCAGATAAACTGCTGAATATTACTCAGGGATTATACAGTGCTGTGCAAAAGTCTTGAACCACCCCTCATTTCTTTATGTTTTGCTAAATAAAAATGAATAAAAAGTGATTAATTGGATATAAAATTCTAAAAAGCTTGAAAGTCAATATTTGGTATGACTTTATTCTTAAACACAGTCTGAACTCTCTTAGACAAGCTTTCTTCTCATTTCTCTAAGTGGTCTTCAGGAATAGTTCTCCAGGCTTCTTGAAGGACATTCAAAGCTGTTCCTTGGATGTTTGCTGCCTTTTGTTCTGTTCTCTATCAGCATTATCCCACACTGCTTCAGTAATGTTGAGGTCTGGGCTCTGGAGAAGCCAGTCCATGATTGATAGAAAAAGACACAATTGGTCACTATCTTAGTATGCTTTTACTGCATTGGTAGTGTGTTTGGGATCATTATCATACTGAAATATGAAACAGTTGCCAATCAGATGCTTTCCAAATTGTATAGCATGGTAAATCAAAATCTGATGGTACTTTTCTGTGTTCATAAGTCCATCAGTTTTGAGTTAGGCAGAGTCAGGTACAAAGACTTAACTGAAGATGAGTAAAAAAAGTAGGAATGTCTAAAGAAAAACTTTGAAAGAGCTTCAGAAAGACTGGTGATCTATTGCTTAACTTTTAAAGAAATTACAAGAAAGTCTGCCTCCTTAGAAGCAAAATGTAAAGAGGGGTGCCTCAAGACTTTTGCACAGTACTGTACCGCCGCTGATTAGAAAATTAAACAGGTTTAGTGGCCACAAGTTTAATTTAAAAAATAAACATAGGTTTTAACTAAACTAACAGAGATACAAGTAGTACATCAAGAACATCATAAAATCTCAATTGAATTTCAAGTCAAATAAAATACAAGCACTTTAAAAGTATAAACTATGGAACTTAAGAACTTTCAAATTTGCATTTGCTTCAGATGTTTACAGGAAGTTATGGGTGTACTGATTCAGGGAATGCTGTCTGTCTGCCACCAAATAATATAAAACAGTGTATTCAAGATTTAATCTATGCTTGGGAATCGCGGATGGATTGATATTATGAATCTTACAGTATAATAGCTTAGCAGATGTGAAAGGTCTTACTGTGTGTGTGTGTGTGTGTGTGTGTGTGTGTGTGTGTGTGTGTGTGTGTGTGTGTGCGCACGCGCATGCATGTTTCCCCTTTTTGGGAGTTTTGTTAGTTTCTTCAGTATTTATAAGAGTTGTACATACTGCAGTTAAACCCTTTATATTATCTTAAGGATTTCTTACCTTTTAATTATCAAACCAATCAGGGTTGAATGATTTATTCTTTAAGACTGGCCAACTAACTAAAGACTGTTGCATCTTTGTCTCTATACAGAAGTTACAGATACAATAGTGATAGTGCTGTTTCGACCAACTGGAGTTTGTCTTGAATGAACAAGAGACGGCAGAAAACAGATGGGATCCTAACCTGACAGACCTTCCCCATTAAAAAGAAATACTGAGTCTCTGATTTGGGGCATCTTGGCTTTTGAAAAATGCCTGTAAAGCTACAGTAAAATGTCAGATTGCCAAAATATCAGGTTTTCAGTACTCTCCTCTTTTTCAAGTTCTATTTTTCATCGCCACTGCACTCTGTCAGGTTTTTCCTCTTATCATTTTCCCTTTTACCCAAGGCTGTCATAGTCCTGGGTCTGTTACCCAGAGCTTTGAGTTTTGGTCTTAGAAGTTTTGTTTTTTTAAAATTATTCTTTGTGATCCCTGTTTGTTTACAGTTTATATTTATTTCATGTATTTAGTGTATTTAGTTTTCCCCTAGTTCTCAGTTGCCTTAGAGTTTAGCTCCTCTCCCAGTGTTCCATCCTATTGTGTCACGTTCCTTGTATTTAGTCCTTTTATGTGTCCGTGTCTTCCCTGTTCAGTTATTGTATTTCCTGTTTTACTTTGAGAGTTTGTCTTCCATTTGCTTTGCTTTTAGTTTTGCTTCCTGTGTCTTTATCCCCAGTTATTTGGTTCACCCGTGTCTCCTTCTCCCCAGCTGTCTCCTCTTCCCCTAATCATACTCCTGTGTGTGTATATATTGTCTCAGTGTCCACTGAGGAACAAAGTGAGTTTCTTTAGTGTTGGGTTTGTGGTTTTCTTTTCCTCCATTTGGGCTTTATGACTCACCAGCCTTAGTGTAATAAATGTCTTGTTTTAAGTGAAACCCAGTCTGCCTCCACGGGACTACGTTTGCGTCCTCTCTCACTACATGGTCTGTAGCACCTACAGTCCCTTGACAAATGCTCTACAAGGTTATAAATTTTTTTTACATAAGGTGTAATAATTTTATTTATAGTCAGTGTAATTGACTGTCACTCATGAACAATCGTTAGATCTGTGGGATTTTTTAAAATTTATTTAAAGGTTAGCATACCATCCTTGAAAAGCAGTTGTTTATGAAAAAAATCTAAAACAAAATGATGCTCTGATAGGCAGCTAGCCCGTATTAAGCTTATCAGGTTGTAGTTCTCACACATCTACACTAGATCTGCTTTAGTCTCCATGTTGATAGCTAAGCTTCACTAAAAACTCATAGCTCAATCTGTACTTAGCACCCAGCCTGACATTTATGAGAAACATGACTCCCGAGCAGACAGGGCAATTTTGACAGACTACACACTGAGATAGTGCGAACAAGGAGACAAATGTGATGGAATTTCCTTGATTCCCTTACATTTCTAACTACCAAAGCCTGCCTGTGTTTATCTCCACTGAGCATGTGCAAAGCACGCGTGTCAAAATAGCAGCACTGAGGGATTGAACAGATTCACCTTTTCTCAAGTTCACATTGGTGGCAGTGCCGGGTGAGTTGTGGGAGTTTATTTGGCACGCTGGAGCATGGGGAGTTCTCGGGTTTCAGTTGGTGGATGCATCAGGCTGTGCACACACGCCCACCTGTTGCTGTCTGTTGAGTCAGGCTGGCTGTTCAGTTATTGAAGTAGAAGAAGAAAAAAAAAGAGAGTGGGGAATGCTGAGGGTCTGATAGAGTCAACACATTCAATAGTCCCAGCGGTCATTCAAGGAAATCTCTAACCAGTGTGAGACACTATTTTGTGTTTTTTAGAGTGGAGATATGTCAAACCTGCGGGATCCAGAGGACGGGAGGGGTGGGGTTGGGAGTGGGCAGGGTCAAGTTCCTACTCTTCCCTTGGAAGCTGGATAAAACAGCCACCCAACCCTCACTTACCTCCTCCTGCTGCGGGCCAGGGCCCTATACATAGTAATGATGCTGCTCTTTAGCTGTCTAGCAGATGGTCACACTGCTGCTGGAGGGATCACTTTGCCTGAGATTCACCAGATTCTCTGGCTTGGAATCAAGACAAGAGTGCAGAGACAGACAGAAACTGTCCTAAAGTGTCTTGGCTGTGGCCACACATGGCCATTTCATTAGTTTTTGAGATCTGATCATAGCGATTGGATTTTTATGAGAGAAATCCACTCCGTTCAGTGTCTCCTGTGGTTGTATTTATTTAGAACTATGTTGGCTTTATCGTCCATTCTGCTCTTCCTCCTGTTGCTTCACACTGCTCAGATGACTGTTTGACATCCTGTCTATGTAGCTTCCTGATCTCATTGCAACTCTGACCACTCCTGGTTCTAAAGCAGCACTATCAAAATGAATAAAAAAAAATATTTTTGTGTATCTGAGCATTTCACTGTAGTTGTCTGCTGTTATTGAGTTCAAGTATGCACAGATGCGTAATACAGTAGATGTCCAGCTTTCAGTGCAGGATTTTCAACTTATATTGCAACTTTTAAGGATTTTTCATACTAATAGTGTGATTTTTTTTTTTTTCATGAAAAAAAAAATCATCTGTGATTAGGTCAAAACCAGGTATTGTGGTAACAGTGCCAGATCCTATTGGTTTAATAAGGCCACCAGAATTCCAAACAGCTGAAAAGAAAGAGGCGTATTTACTTGATTTTAAAGAGGTGACAAGTCCTGGGTCATCCTGTGGCCATATTAAGTTTCTCTGTCTGTAGCCTGTAACAACAAACTGTGTTTCCTCCATCACACAACTACCAAGAAAGCAGCAGCATTGATTCTAAGCCAACACTGATGCTTTCTGCTATCAGTAATCACCTCCCTGAAGCCCACATTTGGGTTGTGGGTTTTTTAAAATGCTGCTGCTGTGTACTGCTGTGCCAGTTTGACCACTTATTTACTTCACCATGATACTGGATTGTATTTCACTTGGACTCTGCTATATAAACTGACCAAAATATAGATTTGAAATCACAACTTCAACTTTTTTTTCTTACTATGGATAGCCATCAAAGGCTTCTTAAACCTTTATTTCTTACTTTGTTTATTGGTTAATTTTAGCCATTGCTTTCCTCTTTTAGCAGTGGTGCTGGGACTGATATTAATAGAAGCTAATATCCTACAACTCAACGTTAATTAATTAATTTATTTTTGCCTTTTTTTTTTCTTTTTTTTTTTACTTTCCTAAAGCTGGTGAAATATACTTGTTGCCATTTGAGATCAGCTAATCTGGTTGTCTTGCCTGTGCATTAAAGCTTCAAGTGGTGTTATGGCCACTGGTCAGTGTATCACAAGACCAGTAGCCCGAAAAATGAAAGTTTTCCCACACCAATATATAAAGTACTATGTAAAGTATTGAGCCAACCACTCCTTTGTTTATATTTTACGCCTAAGGAGCCAGATTTTATTGTAATTTTTAAAGTGGTGAGTAATAGTTCTCCAGGCTTTCTGAAGGTCTCTTACATTTTTAGTGGAAATTGGCTGCTTTTTCATTCATTTTCAGAGGAGGGGTGGGGGTGGGAGGTGTTGTTTGTTAAGCCACTCAACACTGACCTATGAATCATTTAAACATAAAAAAACCACCTAACTCAAGTTATGAACCAGTGTTGTATCTACACATAAAACACAACTCAGCAAATTTAAAATGTGTCTTTAAGGACTAGCAACCTGTTGCAAATGAAAACAACACAAGACTCGAGAGATGCATCTGGACCTTCAATGGATCCATCTACTGTTCACTGAGCCTTATCAGAAATGGTCTCAGTGGAAGGGTGTCTGTCAAGAAGCCACTGGGCTGTATTTCAGCCTGTGGCATATGGGATCTTTTTAAAATTGATGGAATTACGAACTCAGAAAAGTGCTGTCTGATTTTGATCCATCATGCAGTCCCGTCTGGGAAGCATCTGATTAGCAGCAGCTTAATTTTTCAGTACAATGATCCCAGACACACTGCTAATGTCATAAAAGCATACCTGGATAGAAAAACACAATTGGTCACTATCAGACTGGGTTCCCCAAAGCCCAGACCTCAACATTACTGAAGCAGTGTGTGCTCATTTTGATAAGAATGGAACAAAGCCAACATCCATTGAAGAGCTTTGAATGTCCTTTGCGAAGCCTGGAGAATTGGTCCTGAATACTTCTTTAGAAGACTAAATTAGAAGAAAGCTGCCCAAGAGAGTTCAGGCTGTGTTGAAGAATAAAGGTGGTCACACACAATATTGACTTTCAGGCTTGTTAGAATTGTACAAACTCCAATTTTTGCCTCATTTGCTGTATTTCCATGTATGTTTGGACATTATTTAGTAAATTGTTTCACCTATTTGTGGTCTTTTGCTGTTATAGCGTTTGACACTTTCTCTTCATAGTGGAATATGGAACTAAACCCTATGGTGCAACACCCAATTTAATTGAATTGGCAAATTGTTACCTTCAATCAGCCAGGTGAAACATTTTCCTTCTCTTTGTAGTTTTATTTATTTATTTTTTTTAGATAGGTTAACTGGCTGTGACTGTGCTTTTATTGATCTTTTCATGCAAATCTAGACCTATTGCACTGTTGGGGCCATCTTTGATATATGAACACCTTCCATATGTAGATACCAGAAAGAGGAAGAATACTTTGAGACACAACTTGACTCTGAAGCTTTACAATATCATTTTGATATTTAACATCTGCTGAAAACAGGAAAATCTGTCATTATACCTCATGGAAGAGGCATGTTTTCTCTTCTTTTCAATTCATTTATATTCATAGAACAGTGTGAAATTACTGCCTGGAGACAATTTTCTCCTATATTGGAGGATTTACATGAAATGGAAGTGAATGCTTTGTATAGCAAGCTTATTCAACAACTAAAAGCCTCACTTAAATGATTTTCCATGCATGAGCTTTTATTTTGCAGTCACACTGAATTTCCTATGGTTTAGGGTCCAATGTGCCATTGTTTGAAACATTGTTAGGGTCTGTTATCTTGCCTCCTGAGTCTGTGGGTGCTGTACAGCTTGTATCTAAATCTATTGAATTAATACTGCTGTGAAGGAGGTGGGAGCCAGAACCATGGCAACCATCAGCTCAGATTCGTGTGGGATGTGAGCTGGCAAGAGACATGCACGCACAACACAGACACTATGCACTCGCGCACACAAACAAATCGATATCTGTGCGTGTGTTGCCAAATAGAGCCCGACCCCTCTCCACCCTGACAGATACAGATGTTCATGTATTGGCTGTACTGATTAAATCAAGGTCTTTCTTTCTCTCACAAAGATACCAGAATCTGTGGAACAGATTTAGAAAAGATATTACTCAAAACTGGTTGTCCTCAGTACTTTGATTAAAATAGTTTTTGTATTTTTCTGCTGCTGAATTGAACATAAGGGGTGCAGCTCCAACAAAAGCTTTGGGAGGGTGGTCATCGTCAACCTCCAAAACAGCTTATATTGGACACCAGCATGCTACTACCTGCACTTTTTTACAACGTGTTAACAAGCCATCTCTAAAGAGTCCAGTTCCTCCATGCCCATCACTGGTGATATTAATAATTGGGGATTCAATAATAAGAAATATCCATGGCAAGTCAGTAAGAACCTATTGTTTTCCAGGAGTAACAACCAACGATCTGATTAACAGGATCCCAAGTCTTTTGGCTAAACACTTCACAGCCACAAAGTGTGTGCTACAGCAAAAATGACTCTAAGATGATTCTAAAACTACTCCAAGTGCCAGCAATCAGGATTTTACTCTTCTTTTTAACTTACTCAAAAATTACCATGAAAATGTTTTTTACCCCCAGTGGGGCCATGGTGTTGGTGGATTCTTCAGACTCCTTAATCCTTTTAGAATTCAGACAGTTGTTTCCAAAGGTGTCAGGTCAAGTATACTTGACATTTCTACAGGTGTTCCACAGGGATCCATTCTTGGACCTCTTTTATTCACTGTATACAGAAACTATATTATCTCTTCCACTCAAAACTGCAATGCACATTTTTATAAAGATGACCCTATTTTTATGTCACTGGTTTTCTTGATCTGGCCCTTGCAATTCTACAGTCTTTTTATTTTTTTTTATTATATATATATAAAAAATATATACTTGTTTTACACTAAGTAATATACTAAAGTACTAACTAATAAAACTAAGTGCATGATATTTACAAGGTCACCTGAAAGCAGGTGACCTACAGTCCATATTTAAACCCTTCATGGTCATATGAATCATTATAAATACACTGGACTCTGGCTGGATGCTAGACTCACTTTTAGAAACCATGTGGAAAATTAAAGGTGCAGATTGGATTTCTATATAAAAACAAATCTTGTTTAGCATCTACAAGTCATATCATTTTACAATTAACAATTTTGTCTGTGCTTGATTATGGTGATATTGTTTATATACATGCTTCTACTGTACAGCCATCTTGGAGCTTCTTGATTCTGTGTATGATTTATCACAGGTGATTCTTGTGTTACTCGTCCTCACATTTTTATATGAAAAAGTGAGGTGGTCCTCCCTAGCGAATTGAAGAGAGCAGTAGTGTATGATGTTTGTTTGCAAAGATTGCCTTTACTTATTGAATTTAAATACAGTACTTAAAATATCAGGTCGCGGGTCACTTTAACATTAGCTTTATCTCTTATTCACACTGAACTTGGCAAAAACTATATTTAAATACTTCCCTATAAATGGAATAAACCACAAAAACCTATGAAACTGCATTCTCTGATTTTTTTATTTGTCTGCATCTAGTCTTGCACATATTTTTCTTAATCAGTATTCACGTCTAATATATTGTTTTATTATGTGGCTGTCAGGTTTTTGTTTTTTGTTTTTGTTTGGGGTTTTTTTGTTTGCTTTTTCTTGCTTTTTTTTTTTTTTTTTTAA
>JASGAU010370298.1:0-10312 GCA_030220045.1 Australoheros facetus | reverse complement strand
CGTTCCCAATCGCTTCCACTTTGTTATAATCCCACTAACAGCTGACTGTGGAATATTTAGCAGTGACTGGACTTGTTGCACAGGTATCATCCTATCACTGAGCTCCTGAGAGCGACCCATTCTTTCACTGATGTTGGTAGAAGCAGTCTGCATGCCGAGGTGCTGGTTTATACACCTGTGGACATGGAAGTGACTGGAACACCTGGATTCAATGATCTGGATGGTGAGTGGATACTGTTGGTGGTGCAGGCAATGACGGGTTTATTTCACAGCGAGTGCTGTTTATTTATTTTTTTTAATATCCCTTCTATCGATGCAGCTGATACCACACATTATCCAAAGTTCATTTTATGTGTTTCTATGTTATTCTTCTACAATAAATTATTGAGATGCATTAGGTATTGTGTTGTTTGTTGCACCCTTTGCTTATTAGTAGATTCTAAAATATGTTATGATTTTATGATGTGTAATGATGATGTAAATGATGTAAATCATTTGTAAAAGACATAAAACCCCTAAAATCTAATCTTAACCACTTATTTTGTTAATTTTAATTTACAATTGGGAAAACTTTGCCATTACGGCTGTTGTTGCAGGATCGGGGTATTGAAAATGGTATTGAGTTTGAAATTGTAGCATCATGACAGCCCAGTAAAGGTAGATGTATTTTTTGATGTACAGTAATTTCAGTGGCTGAAACTCAGAAGCAAAAACCCACTCAGACCAGCTTCATCTGACACTTCCTGCTAGAGATACTGTAAAGAAGTGTGGGGTGGGTAGGCAAATTATTATAACATGTCTAACAAGTCAAAGTTAAGTCTTCTAACATGCTAAGTATTCAGGTGTAATCCTCAGATATCAAAGTCCTGTCTTTGTTTTCAGAACAACCCCCGCCTCCTCGATTTAGGGATAACCCATCTGGCCAAATGTCAGATTAGAAGTCTGTAACTGCGAGTCGCTCGTTCTTGTGTGGATTGTTTCACGTGTGTTGTGTCCTTGTGTATAAATAGTGCACAGTACAGTAACAGCACATTACTGTATCCACTGTATCCCATCTCATTTGTAGAATTGTGCCTACACAGCAGCAGGTCACTGTAGTTAACCCATTAGCTAACTGGCTAACTGGGCTAATTAGTCCTCTACTTTATTGGCCAGACAGCTGGGTAGCAGCCAAGTAGCGTGTGACGAGCTTTGGAGTTCACCTATTCTTGTACACACATTAATCCTGACCCCTTTCCTTCCCTGACAGATGGAATAGCCCGTCTAGGATTGCTACTTAATTACTAAAGTAATTAAATAGCATGTGTGTGGTTTCAGTAGACAGTACCACTTAATCTAGCACAACTAGGCTTTTATTACATGCTCCAGGCAACACATAGTTGGGTTTGTAACTCGTCTCTCTTTTTCTTACTAAAGAAACAGGCCAGCAGTCGGGCAGGTGCGTGAATGTGGCGTTCAGACTGTGGGCTACGGTGTCGCTGCCTCCACATGTCCTGCAGCTGTTTTCATGCGTTTGGATATGAATCTGTGATTAAATGAAAAAGAGCAAATACCGGCGGAGTAGTTTGACTTTGTAGAATTGTGTGCGTGTACAGACAGGGACGTGGTGATTGTCTGACATGGAGGTCTCCTGATGTGTGTTTACTGGCATGTGTACGGGCGAGGAGCCTGCCTTCTGAATCAGCTGCATCAGTGTCCTGTAGCTGAGGAGAATCAGCAGGAGGGGCTGCTGCTGCTGCTGCTTTGATCCTCGGTTTGGTTTTTGTAATGCGTTCATTTACATTTCATCCTTCGTGACTCTCGACGTCTCGTCTCCTGGCTCGGATGCAAATAGAAATCCTACCCTGTGCTGGCTGCTCACTTTGTTGAACACTGCTCATTGTAATAAGAAGTGCCAGGATAACGGGATAACAGATCAGCGCGTCTGTTAGACATCTGTGACACGGGAAGGCTTCTTATCTTATTCTCAGCAGCCTACAAACATTCCCAAACTGTAACATTATCATAACTTCATCACTTTAATCCAGTGTTTGATTAGGGCAGTCCATAGTGAGGCCTCTTTATCGCTGTCCTGTTCTAAAGGAACAGTTTGGCATCTCAGTCACAGTTTTTATATTACGCATAAAGAAGGACAAACTGAGGTTTATATGAGAAGTATTACAGCTTTTCCATCTATGCAGGAGACTGGGACCTCATGTAGCTGTAGCTGCAAGTCCAATAATCACTTGCTAGCTAACTAGGTGGAAGGGGTCAGCGAGGATAGAAGCTGATCGATTTTTGATTTTTAGATCTCAGCAGTTTGATTGGAAAAAGCCTCAGAGCTGTGCTGCTGACACGATTTTGAAACTGGAGTGAGCAAACAGCTGGTGGAAGATGAGTCATGCAAACAGTTTGCTGTGTCTTTACTTGACCAGGTGACTCAGGTGAGTGCTGCTTTCATGCTTGTAACCCAAGTACGAGACACTTTATAGAGCAAAAAACAAAAGAGGCAGGCGTCAGTGAGATGGAATATTTTAGCTTTGTGAAAAACAGTATTAAAAAAGAAAGTGACAGTGGTGCACACAACAGACAGCACAGACAACTCCACATCCTCAAAGAGCCGATGGAAGTGAACCAGCGTAAGCTGCGTAACCAATACACTAAAAGTTTTCAGGCTGGTGCACTCTCTGTGAACCTGTGTCATATTTCCTCTGGGATTGGGAATGGCCTCCTCGTTACAAGACACTCAGCAAAGACACAAGAAGGAGAGAGGAATGTCTCCTAAGTGGATGCATTTTAATGTTTCTTTGTGTGTTTTTTAATTTAAGGATGTGTTTCAGTGCCTGCTTTGCCTCTGGCATGTTTCACTTCCTTTGCCTCTACAGGAGTAGGTCTGTGGCCTGTTTTCCATATGTGGATTAACGTTTTAGCTGGATTAAATTGTTGGTGTGATCCTGGCTTCTTGGGTCTTTGAAACAGTGGTTGGATTGGCTGTCACATCTACATGTCCGTAAGGTCAACCCTGCTCGGAAGCAGGTTTATTCCATGTAAACAAGATTACACGACTCAAATGATTGTGCTTTCGGAAATCCTCCCAGTTGTAGCTGCGCCGTTCATATGGGAGCAGATCGCAGTGGGTGCTTTGGTGATGGAGAGAATAATGCGTGATTGCCGTGATGTCTTAATGTAACCTGACTGATTATTTAGAGAGGTACAGGTATGGAGAACACAATTTATAAATGTATTGGCATTCTATATTAGGAGCCAAATTCAGGTACTTTATGTAAATGGCCGAAAACAGTTCTGAAGAAAATGAAGAAATCGTACCACAAACCGAATGTCCGTTCATAACTTTCTTAACTGAAATGAAGCCGCTGGTGCAAGCTTCCAGTAGGTCCAAGGATGATTTTTTTTTGCTTTTTATACCCGATGTATGTATTATTATCCATGTTTTTTAAAGTTTATATTGCTGTAACTTACATGGCTTTAGGTCCAGCCATCTATTTTCTTCTGCTTTTCTGGGGCCAGGTCAAGGGGCCTCCCCCTGTATGAGATGCCCGGAATACCACGCCCAAGCAGATAGGCACACACTGCACTCTCAGTGCTAGTGTTTCCTTATGTGCGTGTCACAGGTGAATAGGAACTTTGATGTAAGGGTACATTGTAGGGTACATTTGGTTTGAATCAAGTTGGCTTTTGGTCATTTAGAGGTAATCCAAACCTTCAAACTTGATCTCAGAGTACACACTACAATATACCAAAGTACACCCAGGGAAGTAATCATTGCTGCAAATTCATGTGTCACTGGCCACTATATACACTAGGTTTTAGAGGTCTGTTTGTAGCTAACAAGCTTTTTTAACAAGCCAGTATTGTTGTTGGATTTAAAACAGAGTTTCAGGTCTTACAGTCGTAGGAAGAATGGATGGAGATGAAGGAGGGGCGGCGCAGTGACTTGAGTAAACATCATTTGAATGGTATGTAAAGAGTTTAGTTGCTAGGGTGAAAGGTTGGCATGTTATGTAATATGAAATGTACAGCTGTGTTTGTGCCTCCTGTGTTTTTTTTTCTACAGGTAAGTGTACACTTCCTCTGGTTCATGTGCGCTGCACAGCAGATCTGTTTCATTTCCACACTGGCTTATTGGCAGTAAATATTGAGTGCGTCTGACCTAGTTGCCAGCAGCACCGCGGGAGATTACTTTCTTCGTGTTTAACAATGGAGCAAATTTACGGGATAATGCAGCCCAGAGCTGTTTTGATATTAAGGGTTTTTTTTCAAGACCCAGTTCGAGCGTTTATTCTTATAGCAAGTGAAGCAGCGTTGGAGCAATTGATGGAGAATTGATGAAGCTAAAGTGTGTCACTTTGCAAATTTGCTGTATGCGTATGCTCTCGGGTGCGTGCTGTGTACTGTTTACTGTCCCGTCTTTAATGTGTAGTTTTAGGAAACTCTGCAGCTCACTTGAACTATCCAGTCACACTTCGTGTGCTACATTGTATCCCTGCACAACTGGGGGTAAAACAAAAGGTGCTCTGTTGCAGGTGTTAGTCGGTCAGGAAACCCCGTTTGGCTGCCGCTCACTCACGTATTTAAAGACTCGTGCAGCTCTTGCTGTAGGGCTTGTTTGTCTTTGCAGGCAGATGTACAGACCTCTGCTCAGCCAGCTGCATTAATATGCATTAAATCTCAGGCTGGGGAGCTGTGCCTTAGCAGGATTACACCTGTCTGAGACAGACAGTGACACTTTGGTCAAGACCAACTTTGAGCTGATTGAGGACATTATTATAAAGTCTGATCTGAGGTGAATCATCAATTTAAATGACTTTGTAAAGAATTCTGAGCGATATGGCACAAAGATGGCAGAAACCATTATTTTACTACACCCATCCTCTGCGCGTAGCTGCTAAATATATTTATCAGCAATAGTGTAGAACCATCTAGAAGAGCATGAATAATAAGAGGGCGTTTTTCAGCCTCCTGACATCATGCAGCCAACAGGTTATTTGTACTAAAGAAGCCAAAAGCACAAAATCTTTCAGCTAACAGCAAATATCATAACTGATCTTGCATGACTTTCACAGGAGAGGGTGTGTATTAATAGTTGCACTCCTAAAAGCAACAGGTAACTAAAACAGGCAAATTAATGTGCAAGTAATCAAGTCTCTTAACTTTGACCTTAAAGGGGACTTGCTGCTTTTTCCCAGCTCCATAGTTTAAATTTAGGGCTTCAAATTGTAGCTTGGCAAGATTTGCATTTAAAAATAATACTTTATGTTTTATACTGGACCTTGTTGTAACCCCAGTTCATCCTGTAAAACAAGTTTTAACTCATTTCCCTTTAAGCCAGATTTCTTCTGATTGGCTGCCCCTCACAAGCTGAAGCTAGCCCACATCTCCTGGATCACGCGTCCCTCTCTGCTGTTGTAAATGAGAAGTTGGTATGGGTGTAACTGGGTTTGCATATTCTGTAGTACAACTTCTTGGAATATTTTCCAGCCATAGAGGGAAAACTGTAACGAAGTTCCAGCCGTCTCATATATACTGAGAACATAAAAGTTTATTTTTGTGTCTTTATTTTTTGGTTTAAAGGCTGCAGTGTTACAGGTTCACTCTCACAGCTCTTATCAGTCTGTTTTTCAGCCACACACAACTGTCTGAGCTGTTTTTAGTAACAACACTTTGCTTCAGACTCACACTCGGTTTCCAAGTGCCTCTTTAGCTTGCTTGGCACCTTGTTTGCATTAGCTAGCTTATTGATAACCTTTTAACATTTGCGGTTCGGCCGAGGTCATAAGTCTGTCTTTGGATGGACGTTATCTGCACTTGTGTCTGATTGTTTGCTCTCCATGACAAAGTGATCAGTCACCTCTGTTGTTGACCTCCTCGCTGTCGCTCACTGTGGTTCCCTGTGATGGTGTTTAAAGCCTTTGGTCTCAGCGAGTATCTGTGTCTACCTGAAGAGAAGAAATCATTCACTGATTACTCTTTGTGCAGTTGTGTTCTTCAGTCATTTTTGTGTGGTTGTTTTACAATCACATGACACCGCAGGCCCTTATTTGGCACACCGTTTGGAAATCAGTCACTGACTTATCTCTTACCAGCATATAAACAGTGTGCCTTTATATACAGATGCAAATGTGTATTTTGGCTTATTTTTCTGCATTTTCATTTTCTTTTTTTTTTTCCACACCCAGACGATGATCAAAGCCATTTTAAACAGAGTTTTGCAGCCGTGCAAACCAAAGCAGCAGACACTGCTGCCAGCTGCAGGCTTGTTGTAGGAGACAAACACAAGCAAGCCGACCCTTTTTTTCTTTCATTTATATTCTCCAGCTGGTTTTCCTAACGTAAAGAAGGCTTCACAGCAATTTATGTGCTCGTCTGATCTTGCAGCGAGACTTTTAACAGCTCCTTCACAGGGGTTCCTGCACCTCATATACATACATACACACTAAAAAGAAACTTTCCCCTTCATTTTGGCGGACCCTCATTCCTCCTCATACTTATCTCGTTGCCTCGCCTGATTGTTCCTTCAGTCTTCGTTGATCTGCGTTCTCTCCCTTTTTTTTTTTCCCGTCCAGGATGCTTGAGCTGTTGTGAAAAAGATGCGGTGGGAACATAACTGTAGTTCTGAGAACTGCTTATGCATCAGACGATGCTGTCAAAACACAGCATTGTGTGGTTTCTTGGCTTTGTTTGTTGTAGCCAGTCAACAATAGAGGGTTTTCACACCAACGTGTCCTCATGTCTTAGTGTTCAGTCTTTTTTTTTTTGTCTGTGGACATCAGCCTGCAGCAGAGAGCAGCCCCTGTAATTTCTCCATCTCTGCAAGAAAACACAATACTTGAGGTTTACTACGTGTGTTTTCACCAGCTCCTGGGAACGACGTTGAGTCAACATGCTGCTAATTTAATTGATCCTTATGTCAGACGGAGGCTCTTGCTGCTTTTGTGCAAAGAGATAAAGAGGGAGGGAGTCGGGGGCTGAGCGTTCAGTGTGCGCTAACATGTAGGATTTCATGGTGGGTGTGCTATGCTAGGAATTCCAGCTCATGTTGTAACTAGAACTCCTGAAAGGCCCTCTTCTTTCCTTGGAGCTGGGACATCTCAGACCCCCTTCTGGCAAAAAGCCCAGCCTCTCTAATTATCACTGTGCCTTTTTGTGTCTTTGGGCTCGTGTTTTCATGTACATCTTTATGAGCTTCAGCTCTACAGCAGGCCTTCACCTAAACTGGAACTGCTGTCAAAATGAACACACAGTGTAAGCATGACTGGATCTGCTCTGCACAGCATTCGAAGGCCCCGATTTCCTCAAGACAAAGAAAAATCACACATTTTTGGACTTCTTAGAAATCAAAATACACCCACATACTGTGTGTGTGTGTGTGTGTGTGTGCGTGTGTGTGTTGTCAGCATGAACTATCACGGTTTTAATACAGCCACTAACTACGACAGCAGGAGGTGTCATCATTTTGCTGTGAGCTGTAGTTTTTTCTCTGAGGCCTCTCACAGTTCCTGGGATTTTACGTTTAATATGAAGCCTGGAATTCTCCTCCGAGTTTTCCTCTTCTTCCCCCTCGGTTTCACGCTGGTTGCCATTCTGCTTTCTGCAGCTACACGAAATCAAGCGTGAGCAGGACCGTCGCGTGATCGCACCGGCCGTGCCCGGTGGTAGATTGCGGTGTGATAATACTTATAGTGCAGCGACCTAGCCAGAGGGGAAAAAAAGAATCAGTCGGAGTGCCCTCACCAATACCAGACCTCAGCATGGTGCAGCACCGGGCGATCAGCTGCTGGGTAGAACCCTGATAAATAAAAAACACATCAGATCTCAGCGAGGGCGGGGGGGGGTCCTGCTGGATGTCTATGCTCATATAGACTAGGTAATGTGTTAGGAACAAAATGGTGCCACGGCATTTGAAATAAAAACATTATGCGCATTTGTGTATAAAAACTTATTTGTACACACTATATTTTAATAATGAACAGTTAACAATAAATCAGGAATAATAAATTGATGTTTTAATTAAATCTCAAGCGCTCTGGCTGGCGTTTATCTAGTGAGTTCAGTCTATAAGATCATTGTTTACCTCATGCACGTCTGTTTACTCTGGAGGAGGCTCGCGTCTGTCTGATGACGGTGATACTGAGGTGAGAAACTGCTGCTGTTTGCTGGTGGTGCTGAAACTTCCTTCGAGGTGGATCTAATGCTGTGGACGACTCCGACGCTTAGTAAATAAACTCTCATATCATCCATCCATCCATCCATCCATCCATCCATCCATCCATCCATCCATCCATCCATCCATCCATCCATCCATCCATCCATCCATCCATCCATCCATCCATCCATCCATCCATCCATCCATCCATCCATCCATCCATCCATCCATCCATCCATCCATTTCTGCTTATCCGGTGCCGGGTCGCAGGGGCAGCAGTTTAAGCAGAGCAGCACAGACCTCCCTCTCCCCAGCCAGCTCCTCCAGCTCATCTAGGGGGACACCGAGGCATTCCCAGGCCAGCAGAGAGATATAATCTCCCCAGTGTGTCCTGGGTCTGCCCCGGGGCCTCCTCCCGGTAGGACATGCCTGGAACACCTCACCCAGGAGGCATCCTAATGCCCAAACCATCTCTACTGGCTCCTTTCGATGTGGAGGAGCAGCGGCTCTACTTTGAGCCCCTCCCAAATGGCTGCACTCCTCACCCTATCTCTAAGGGAGAGGCCAGCCACCCTTCAGAGGAGGCTCATTTCTGCCGTTTGTATTTGCGATCTCATTCTTTCGGTCACTACCCAAAGCTCGTGACCACAGGTGAAGGTAGGGACGTAGATTGTCAGCGACCGCATCACTGCAGACAGAATGTAATCAAAGTGTTTATCAAAGGGAAAGTGTCATTTTTAGGACATCCGAGCCAACATTAGCTGGCATAATGTTAGCTCATAACCAGCTGTTGTTGATTAGTCGGCTCCTGTGGGAGGGTCGGAGGTCTGATCTGCTGAAAATCAGTAATTGCGACAATGTTGGGAATAAATAAGCATGAGATGATAGTAAGGTGATGTAGATACTGATTAATTTTGTTCTCTGTCTCATTAGAAGATGATTCAATTGTCAGCTTTGTTTTCTGAGGAACGTTGTGTTGCGTTGTGTTTTTAATAGTGAAAGGATGGTAAAAACGGTGGTGTTGCCTGCCTTTGTGGAAACATGCTTTGGACACAGTTTGTAGTGCATGCTGCTCTGCTTCTTTACACAGCCCAAACTCTCTCCACACTCCCGAATTCCTCCGATCCTCTGTTTCCTCGTCTGTTGAGCCTCGTGCTGGTTGTTGCTGTATTTTCTGTTGTCATTTTGTCTTTAATCTCACTCACACTCCTAACGTACTGGTGTCCTGCTGCCAGCTGCTCCCACGCTGTGTGTCAGCCTAACCTGATGTGCTCTAACTTTATTCCAACCACACGATTGGTTCGGCTTGGCGCTGTTCTCATTGTTGTTGGGTCTTTGTGTTGTCTATCAAAATGTAGCTTGAATGAGTCCCAATGACTTTATATTGACCACGTCTCATATTTTTATTGAGTAAAGGTTATTTCACAGTAATTATTTTTATTGCTTCATTGCCCAGCCCTACTGAATGAACCAAGGTCACCTGATCTGGCTGTAACTATAGGCTTTATCATAAACACCCTCTCTTAAACCAAGTGACTGTGACTCTTCAAGACTTTATATGTGAAGAAAATGATTTTAAATTCAATTCTGGATTTAACAGCCATGGGAGAAATGTGACTTCTTGTTTTAATAATAAATTACAGTCTAGCCTAGAACTAGTTTTTCAGCATCTCTCTGAGACAGGATGTTTCTAATTTTAGAGATACTGTGTGCACATGAAAGGAAACAATCCTACATATTTAATGTTCAAGGATATATCGTGATAAAATTATCCCAAGATTTCTCACAGTGTGTAGCCCCAAAAATAGTAACCTCAGTTTTGTTTGAATTTAGGAGAAGAAAATTAGTTTAACAGATTGATTTATGTCAGCTGGCTTCATAAATATAGCAGGGTATCATCTGCATAGCAGTGAAAACATATGTATTGTTTTCTGACAATATTGACTAAGGGAAGTGTGTACAATGTAACCAGAATTGGTTTTCAAGCACCTCTGCTGGTGCCTGAAAATTTTAATTTAATTTCTCAGCTCTGAAGTGCAACCAAAGTGAAGCAACTTATGCACAGTCCAGCTTCTGTGCGCGCACACACACACACACACACACACACACACACACACACACACACACACACACACACACACACACACACACACACACACACACACACAC
>JASGAU010370289.1:0-15394 GCA_030220045.1 Australoheros facetus | reverse complement strand
GTGTTTTAGACTGCTTATTGCTAGTGGATCTATTCTGACCCAAAGTGCAGCCGTGACTGGTTCTGAATGACGGCTTTACAGCAGACAGCTGCTCCAAGTTTTGCCGGTACTGCGTACCGGCGCAGAATCTTTTAGTGGTACGCAGTACCGGACCATACCGGCTTACTTTCACCCCTGGTTATAACTTTGATTTCACAATGGATAACACAGTGACATAGTGGTGGTTTTGAATCCAGTACAACCACTTTGGTTCAATGATCTTTTTCTTAATGAGAAAGAATTGTCTTCCATCTTCTCTTTTCTCTCTGGTCTCAAATAGAGGCTGCCATCATCTTCCTAATCATGCTTATAGGCATAGGCGTAGGAATCGGGGGGGACGGGGACGGGGGGGGACGGGGGGGCGTGTCCCCCCCAATATTGGAGACAGGTGCATTTGTCCCACCTCAGAGTATTTACGGATCTGTCAGGTTTCCAATATGTGTCCCCCCCAATAGTAAACTCATTCCTACGCCCTTGCTTATAGGCCTCCTGTTCTTCCAGGTCTTATCATAGAGTTAATCCTATGGTCCTCATCTTCCTCTGGTTCAATCTCCCAGGCATGCTTCTGGCTTCCCAGACTGTAGTTGCCTGCAGACCCCATTTTTACTTTTGTTTTCTTATCTTTGATTCTTGTTGATCACTGTTTCCATTCCTATAGACTTCTTCTTCTGAATCCTTTTCTTCCTGGCCTTTGACTCCAGGGCTCTGAAGCCAAGCCACGTCCAAGTCTATTCCCCTGTTAGTCCTATTCAGGGCTCCCAGCCTCTCAGTGCACCAGTCATCTCTGCTATCACTATAACTGTCAGAATTAGAGGACAATTAATGTCACGGCTGATGGTGGTTGTTATGTTAAACTGATTGCTGTCAGATTCACTTCATTATTCATAAAGGCAGAGGCCCTGAATTGCTGTCACACTGAAAAATCATATGTCAAGAAGCAGAGGGGAAAGACTGGATGTTCAGGATAGATGAATAAAAAGGAAAAGAGAAGGATGGAAACTGAATCATGGCACAGATGAATTAGGGAAGGTGGGATGAAGTACAATACATCATTTAAATTTAAAGAAAAACTAACTTTGAGGAGGGAGAATACAGTCCTGCTTTGTAGCAAAGCAGTCTACACCAGTTTTAAACTATTAGTGCTCCAAATGAAATGCTGTTTGTCTACAGAGTACAAATGATTTTTAAACTGGCACTCCTGCATGTATGTTTCTACAGCAACTCTCTTTGCTGTCCTCTTTCTTCTCTTTCCTTTCATCCCACAACCAGTCACAGAAGATGGCTGTGCCTGGCTGTGCTGGAGGTCTCGTCCTGTTTAAAGTTGTTTCCTTCCACCACTGCCAAGTGCTTGCTTAGAGAAGACTGTCAAATTGTTGGGGTTCTCTCTGTAACATTGCAGGGTCTTTAACGTACTATATGCAATGCCTTGAGATGACTGTTGTTTTGAGTTGGTGAGTTTTCACTAAAACAGAATTGGAAAAAAAAAGACTTTGTTGTGCTATTGTAAGTGATTTTGGAAGTACTAAAATTTCCTTCTAAAATTTTGTTCTTTGATTTTGAATATTATTTAATTTTAACTATTAGTAATTTTTAAAAATGTTATTACCGTTATTTACAATTATTGTGTTTACTATCATTGTTTTTATTATTGATATTTTACTGTTGTTGTTGTTGTTACTGTATTATTGTTGTTATTATTATTTCAATTACTAATAGAAGAATTTCCCAGATATGGGAAAAATGAAGTATTTCTTATCTCATAGGTCAAGAGTCAGATCATTTTAAGTTTTTTATTTGACCACTTTAAATATTCACTTTAAACTCCTGCCTACTTATCCGCGAGCACACATCCCTGCACTTATTATGTAGCCTGGCTACTCCAGTGTTAGCGAACTCTGCTGTTGCTTTTACTAAGATGGAAGGTTCGTTAAACTGAGGTAAATATGCACACAACATGTTATAATTCTATAAAACATCAAGCATCCCTCTGTAGCTACTTTTAATGCGTTAGCTAGGCTAGTGGTTAGCAGCACATACATTAATGTGTGGTAGCAGCGTGTGTTTAGCTAGTTAGCAAATCTATAGATGTGTTGCTCTCATAGTCAGTATGTTTGAATGGATAGTTAGTCATTGTTTTTGTTATCCTCATTTTAGACAAAGAAATGGCATCAACCACACATACTCCACAAAACCCCAGAGTTACTGTAAATATCCAAATTATCTGGAAATCGAATCCTGCCTTTTGTGATTTTAGCATTAGACTGAGAATGATATAAGCAAAGTTTTACATCCATTACACAGAGAGAGCACTCTAAGGCTGGGTAACATGAAAATAGAAAATTTTAAGTAAAATGTTACATTTAAAAACAGAAGCACAAAGTTTCATAGAACTTTAATATATTATTGTCATTTAACAACTAACAGGACCCACACATTATTGTGAACACCTACATTCACCCTTAGGGGGAAAAGAATGAGGGAGACTGAGCTTGGATGGCTGGGTCCAGTGGTTTGGAGCAACTTCCCACCCTTATTTCATCACAGGGGGCCTGTGTCAGATGTGCTGTTGCTCTAATGACGCAGACATCGTGACAGAAATTTCAGGGGGGCTGAAGCTCATCACAGGGATCAAGTAGGACAAGCTTCACCAACAGCTCCCTTAGAGGAAAATCATCTTCAGATCTCTACCACAGGACCAGGCCAAAAGATGCACAAAACCAGCGCTTTATGAACTGTGTGATCGGGACATTTAGTTAGAAGTACCGCACATCATCCTCAGATAAAACACAGAGAATCTGGACTTTTTAACATAATGATATTAAATTCAATCATGTAGAAAACTATATTAAAAAAATACTACATATATGAATGCTTCTTAATTACGGCATGTCTCTTAATTGCTGTATATCACACATTCTATTAGCAAAACATAAAGTGTAAAGGATGTCAAAGAACTCCTTATTAAAAATACAAGTGAAGACCTTTAAACTTACATCACGTCAGATTTTACTTAATTTATTAAAAAAATTTGATGAATGGACTGGTTTTTGCAGCACTGTTCTACTCAATTTGAGCACTCAAATTGATTTCTTCCAACAAGCCTCATTTTTTCTATACTTAAGTAATTTAAGCTGAGCAGGATGAGTGTACATATAATGATACTAATTATATGGATATTTAATCCCTGCCTTGTCTTTAACTTACTTTCTCAATAACTGACACTGACAGCACATAATGTGGTAGTTTAGCCTTTGTATTTTTTTCATCAGTTAATCAAGCAGCTGATTGAACTTTTCCTGTTTGTTTTTAGAACTGTAGTATTATTCTGCTGCGATTAGCAATCGCCATTTTGGTTCTAAGGGTTCATTTTGGTTCCCCTCTGAGGGGATGCCATCAGGGCCTGCAGCTTTGCCATTCTTCATGTTCTTGATAGCTTTGATGATTTCTGCTTTTGTTGGAGGACCTGTGTGTGGAGCTGTACTTCTGCTGGTGGTATGTCTGGGGCAGTGGGTGGAGGGGGCCCATTCAGGATTTCCTCGAAGTGCTCCCTCCAGTGGTCTCTTTGTCCTGCATTGCTTGTCACTGTCTTACCATCCTTATCATTTACAGGCTTGCTGGGGTTTCTATTTCTGCCTGACAGGATTCTAATCACCTCATAAAGTCGTTTCACGCTGCCCTGCCTGGCTGAAAGAAAGGCGGATGTGAAATGTAGGTGAGATCAGAGGTCTTATGCGACATGGCATTTGGATGCAAACTATAATGGGATATTTAGAACCCCAGTATACTAGTATCATTTCCTAAATATTGCTAATAAAAAAAATGAAAATTTGGTCTAATGACCTATTTGACCTTGATGACGGGGTCAGAGGTCCAAAGTGCTGTAATAGTAAAGTCAGTGAACAGGTGTGGGAAGTTTGATGGGTCTAGCTTGAACAGTATGCATCTATGGTGAGAATTTGAACATCCTAGGTGCGATGGTTCTCGAGTTATTCGAGTCTTCACTTGGCCAATTTGTGTGTTTAGACTGTAGGAGGAAGCTGGAGTATACAAAGGAAACCCATGCAGGAACAGAGAGAACATGCAAACTCAACACAGAAAGGCCCCAGCCGGAGATTTGTCACCAGTAACCTTCTTGCTGTGAGCTGCAGTGCTAAACAATGCACCACTGTGTCACCCAGTCTGTCTGCATTCAAAGCCCAGAAGTGTAACTGAAAATTACTCATACAGAAAGTGAACCATGTCAAAATTTAGCCAGTGTAATCCAAAACATTTATACTTGTGTATATTAATGATTCAGTTTAAAGAAACTGATCACTGGTGTGACTGGGTTTTGGGTAAATCATTTAACTATAACTGTATTTCAAATTTTACACCAACACTCAGTGTTGGTTTCTTTTGGCCATGGCCACTACTGTCAACAGACCCTAACAATTAGTTGCCTACACCTTACCTCAGCAACAGAGAATTAGAAAATGCTCCTGTGAAGATGATCATACTCATGTATAGTTATTCTGGAAGGGACTGGTTCAGTACATGTGCTTCCTTTAGATAAAATACTTAGTTGAAAGCAGATTTTAACGTAAACACATCCTATGTGACAGACTGTGCACACAATATAAATGTTATGACAGAACAACGTGCAACATATTTGCTTGAATATGTAGAGCCTTTTAAAGGCCGTTACAGGCTGAATAGGTTTTCTAACCAAGCCAACCTCAGTGCAGTGGGCCTACAGAGAGCACCAGTTGTCTTTGTGTTCTCTAATGCACAGCAGCCATTGTTTCCCCTCCTCTTCCTTTCAGTAGCTCCTTGAAAGCTGTCAGCTGTTTGTGGCTTGGATGGGACAGCTACATTTTGGCTGTGCGAGCCTCTCTCTGTGGTCATCTGAGCTTTGGTTCAGCAGAACAGAGAGACAGAAAAAAAAACTGTATAAAAGGAAGAAATAAATGGATTTTAATTAACTGGCCATACAAGGGTCAAAACCCTCACTCTGGCTATGTTTTGTGTGGTTTTTTTTAATACCGTTTCTCTTCCTGTCTCTGTTCAACATCACGTCTGGGAGGCTCTGAGTAAGCAGTAGCCAGCCGGCTGGCCAACGCATAGCAGAAGCATATGCCAATCCCACAATCCCCTGCTCAGTAAGGTTTCTCTCTCTCTTGTCTCTGCTTCTCCGTCTCTCTCTCTTAACTATCCAGCAGTGGAGGGGGCTCAAAGCTGCCACTCATTAGGATAAACTGTGCCAGCCCAGGGCTGCTCACTGCATTTTGTTGCACTGTACTTGTGACATATGCAATGAAAATAAATTGAATCTAATCTAAATCTAATCTAAAGCTTTAGTGGCTGAGTGTGTTGGTGGAATCAGTGTGCGAATGTGTGTATGAGCAGGAGTAGTGTATACCAGGCACTTGTGTGCATGCATATATGTGCGTGACCGCATTTTCGTCTTACCCCCCCCCAACCCCCCCCCAAAACACCCCATAACTGTATGACAGCTGTTCATGTAGGAAAATTCAGTTGATTAAGATTAAATCTTTCTTGTATTATAGACTTCAGTTGCTGATATTCTAGAGATTTACTGTTGCTGATTCCATATTTCCATTAGTTCTTGGAATGAAATAAAGTAGCTGTCTTGAATAATATGTTCTAGAATTTTTTATCCCTTTCTTATGCCATGATGGAAAATTATGTTTTCTTTTTCTGACAAATATCTGGATTGTTCCAAATGTGTGTTAGTGTACATGGGATATGAGAAGACTTATTTATTTTTTAAAATTCCCACCAGACTGTAAGGGAGGTGTTTCTGGTAAGGCTTTTAAAGCAGTTATGATGTTTAATACCGGAGCTGGTGAAAGTCAGATCCGAGGTTTTTAGAGTGCTTGTTCGAGGTCCAAACACGGGCTTGATTGGTCCATTTTGAAACAAACGGCAATCTAAGAAGTAGTGATAAAAATGTGGTAGTTCTAGACCCACATTGTGTTATGGCTTTTTTTTTTTACTTATTTGTGATGGTCTGTTTTTTTTTCATAAAAAACAAACCAAATGTTTGAGTCTAGTGGCTTAAACCAAGCAATAGAGGGTTCATGAAGGATAAGTGTGAACAGATAGTTATCTGATATAGATGAGAACTTATCTATAAGTGTGATCATCTTCAGAAGAGAGGCGTGTGAGTTCCCAAGGAAAAGTAATACATCATCAATATATAGGTTGATCTTATGGTCTCTATTTTCAGTTTGAATTCCTTTAATATCTACTTTTTGTTGGATTGCTGCTGCTAGTGGCTCAATGAAAATGGCAAAAACCAAGGGGGAGAGTGGGCAGCCCTGCATGGTGCCCCACTGCAGACTGAAGCTTTGAGTAAGATTGTTTGTCCTAACACATGCATTTGGAGAGCTGTGTAGTGTTTTGCTTCAGTTTATCAAGGATGAATCAAATCCAAATTTGTGTAAAACTGCAAGTAGAGATTTCCAGTTTACCCGGTCAAATGCTTTCTCTGCATCTATAGAGACAACTGTGGTTTCTAACTTGTTAATGGAACAATAGTGTATTACATTTATTAGTCTGCAGGCATTATTGGCTGAATGTCTACCCTTGATATAAATCTGTTTGTTCTGGATGTATTATGAATGGAGTGGTTTTTGCCTAATCTTCTGGCAAGCATTTTTCAAATAATTTTAAGCATTTATGAGTGAAATTTGGCAGTAGCTGGATGGGCCTTTGCCTGGTTTGAGAAGCAGGCTAATGTGTCATGGTACTGGTTTTTTTGCCCAGTGTTTTATTTTTTGAGGGTCTATATTATTTCTTTCTTCTGTGTTTCTTTGGTTATTTTGAGTTCTGTTACAGTTCCAGTTTATTGGATCTCGAGTCCCTGTGTTTTGTCTCGTGTGAAGAATGCATTTCTGTTTATCCGTTTTCTCACTTCCTGTTTTATTTTCCAAGGCTGTTTCTCAATATACGTACTTGAGCATACTTGTGTACTTCTGAAATGTCATCAGGTTCAGCCCAAGTACTGTTCCAATTCTAAGAATGCATCCAGGCAAGTACACTGAAAATGCCCTGATGTGTTCTTGCTCCGCCCTTCTATCGAGGATGCATCGGGTGGTGACTTGTGTGTACTTGGTGCAGCCAAGTTTCCCAGAATACATTTTGAATGAAACTCAAAAGTGGTGATGGCGGAGTAAAGTTTGAAATATTACTGCTTCTGTGACACAAAATAAACATTTACAGTGTTTTCAGGTGAGAATGTAGCAGTGTAAACCTCAAATATCTGATCCGTTTATCAAGATCTTGCTTAATTGCAGAAGTGCTCCAACATTTTCAGAGATGCGCTAACAACCAGCTGTCTGCTCGCCGGGCAGTCGAGGCTTGCTATACCCGGAGACAACACCTGACTCCCGGCACATTGTTTTCAAACTCCCACTGGTTTTCGCCTCTGAGTGGAAGTTAAACACATATATAATTCACTCAGATGATTTCTAACAGCTGATGTTTGGTTTATTTCAGTGTTTCATTTGTTCCTGACCAAATTGGTTTGGCTGAGATTAAAGTTAAGCTTCATAAGTGGATAACTGTTTAATGTCTTACTAGAGAGCTGTTAGTATATTTGGAAATGAATCATTTGCTCATCTTTATTCCCCGGTGTGCAAATGTGCTACACTTGTTTTAACAGCTTATTTCGAATTAAAGTTGACATTAAAAATATTTTACTCAGGGAAGAACAGAAACATCTGTCGATGCTGTTCGTGGAGATCATGAAGACTGATACCGAGCCTGCTCCAGAAATGATCAAATTATATGTTTTTAATATTTATTCAACTCTATTTTAAACACCACCAGTCTGTTGTGTTTGGAGTCTTCTGGAATAAAAATATAATTTTAACATCTGACCTGTTTGTTTTTGTTCAGTCAGCAGTGTGAGCTGTGCAAGCATGTATAATGTTTTTATTCAGAGACATGAAGTTATAAAATCTGAGCATTTTAAGTATTAATCTCAGTAAATGTAAGCTAGAAGGCGGCAGAAACACTGGAGCTGAGCTGTGATGTCATCAAGTATGCTGGTGTTCCAACTAAAAAATGATCGCACTGCATCCTCCCATATTTGGGAAGTACGTACTTGTCAAGTACGCAACTTGTGTGCTTGAGTATTGAGAAACGACTTTAGTCTTCTGTGTGTCATGTTGAGTTTTGCTTCCTCCCTCCTGCATTAGGATAATTTTGTCCACCTGTCCTTTCCAGCTGTTTTTTTGTTGTCTCTTTATCCATTGTGTATTTATTGTCTCTGTTTTTTCTGCTCCATGTCAGGTCCTCATCATTGTTTTTTTCTCCCTGCTGTGTGCTTTTCCGTCAGTCTGTACTTCCAAATAAAAATAAGTTTCCTAGTTTATGCTGCTGGCCCTGCCCATTTCTGTCTGTCCTGTGTTCCAGCAATAAAAGCTGAAGTTAAGATCTGTCTAGAGTCCTTCTTCGGGGTCTTCAGCCTGCCTGCCACAGCGGTTCATGACATAATGCTGGCAGAGTTTATATTTATATCTGAATTTGAGCCTGTCAGTTTCTGGATTAAATACCAGGTTAAAATCTCCTCCGATTATAAGTGTAATGTCAGATTAATCCAAAAGTGAGGAAATTTATATATTGCTGGTATATATGGACCACGTGTTGATGACCTTTCCTTTTTTCGTGGGAAAAGAGTTGTGTGCAAGAATGCGCTGGGTCCTGGCCACCCCCAGCCTAGGAACAAGGAGTATAGGATGCTCAGTTTCTGGGGAGGCCCCAGGTGATGCAACAGTCTTTCCAAAACCTCGGGTGGAGCAACACAAACAGCCTTTGGAGGCACAGACTGTGAAGCACTAATAGTCTCTAGAGGTGCTAGCTCTGATGAACAGCTAGCAGTCTCTCACTGCACTGACTAAAGATCACAAAGTGTCTGAGGACGAGGTGACTGGAAAATCCAGTTGGCAACCTCAGTGCATGTAACACAGTTTGCAGCCTCAGGAGAAGCCTGCAAAGGTGTACCATTTACAGTCTCTGGGGGTGTAGGTTGTGGAACACAAATAGTAGTCTCTAACTGAGCTGGCTCAAAAACCTCATTAGTCACTGCAAACTGGGTTAGCTGGGTTACAGCTAGCATTGGCAGACAAGACTGGTAAAGAAACAATAGTCACAGGTTGGGATAAACAGACTAAAAGTGCAGAACAATCGACAGTCTCTGAAATAGCTAACACAGGGGTGCAGTAAAAAGTTCCAGATAGAGCCAGCTTAGAAATGCTATTAGCGGACCCTAGCTGAGCTGGCTGAAGAACACAGTTAATAGTTTCAAGCTGGGCAACAGGCTGGGGAGGACGAGGCACAGGTGAACAGAATTGCAACAAATGAGACAAAGAAAACAAAACTGAAAGCACAGCAAGAGAAATAACTAAAAAAATAAAACAGGAAGTAACCAAACACTGAGACAACCACACAGAGAAGGAGACTTAAGACATGGGAAACATAAGGGAGGTCGGATGAACTGAAAACTCAAGGAGTCAACTTTAAGAAACTATAATTTCAAGCATAATTACAAGAAGATAGAAAATCATAAATAAGAACTCAAAAACTAGAATTATAATTAATGCTGAACACTGAGTCAGTGACCCAGGACCATCACAGTCCTACTTGTTTTCAAAATTTTGACCTTCTTTGTCTGCAACCAGTCTGATTATTGCTGGGTTTTTCTTCTTCTTCTTCTTTTTTAGCTTTTTGTATTGCTGGTCATTGAGTGTGATGTGACCCCTCAAAACACATTAAGAGCTATCACACGAAGTGCATTCATAAAATCTACTACTACTTGATTTTCCTTGAATAAACACATTCTGAACTAAATAAATACAGCTTAAGTTCCTATGATGAACATATTTGGGGAACACATTTTGCACTTCAACAATATTAGCTGCATCATTCATTAAATCATCTATAATAAGCAAATTTCTTTTATCTAGGCGTATGAGGACATTATCACTCAGATTCTGGTATAACATTCACAAAGTTGATATCTCTTATCTAAAGAAGTTGATTGTATAAAGGCTGCCAGCAGGAGTAGATGTAAACAATACCATCATTATTGTGTGCATCTGTGTTCTGGTTGGCCACAAATGAGTGAACTAATCCTTTCAGTGATTCATGGGTAACGGCTTTAGAGTTGAAGCTATTTAGTGTTACATCTCTGCACTTAACCTGAGTCTTGTCCTGCATTCTGCAATAAGCATAGCATTTTGGACTCCCAGAGACAAACTGATGCAGTCCTCCTCTCCAGGACAACTGTCATTGAGGTGAAAATAACAGTCTGGATCATAATACAAAACATATTCTCATAGCTTGCCTAGCAAATCATACAACATACACCCGCATAAATCTTAGTCACAAATGCAATTACATCCTTCATCCGGGGGCCTCTGCCATCAGCATGACACCACTGCACCATAGCAACATCATCAGAAATAAAAAAAAACAAAACAAAACTGCTGTACATCATAATGATCACAAAACATCAGCTGTGCAAATCTGGCTGGGTTTATGGTCAACTCACATGATGGTTTTCATGCAGAACTACCCCCAAAGTTCAGGAGTAGTTTATTACAACTTCTGACTGCTTTGGTCACACATATCTTACCAGGGTCTAATCTGATGCCCTGTTTCTCATAATAGTGATCAATGTACTTTTAATTGATCCTCAGGGGGTTTTACATTTTTGGGGTAACCTGACGCCCACTGCTTGCACTTCAGAAATGTTTTGACATACTCCTTAAACACACACATGCGAGAGTGTGTCTTTGGAGGGAAACAATGTTTTGAACATGCTCATATAACATTAAGCCAAAGTAATGCAAAGAGGGTCTAGCTGTGTACACTGTATCAGCATCTCATGATAAATTTTGCAAACTTTTTTGTAGCACTTCAATAACATCACCATAGTGGCGGCGCATTTCCAGCTGAAAATCAAAGGTTTCCTGAAAGACAGTCTCGTACCATGTGTTAAATCTGTGTGGGAAGTAACCCTTCTCTAGGTCATCAAAGCCTGAGGCGGCAGGTGTTTTTGGCTAAACGCATAGCCAGAAAGCTGAATGAATCTTTGCTGATTGTCCTCGTCATACATCAGAATAAATCTACTCCCTCTCATCGTAATAGTTGGCACACTGTTTGACAAAGTACTCCAACAGTATGTAGTTATCAAAACTACATTCTTAAATAGGTTCTATAGTTTAACCCTCCAGAGATCTTAAGATGTTCTGTCTTTTCATTTTGAGCCCACTACTAAAAACAGTGGAGGGGTGGAATGGCAATCTGTTTTTAGATTGTTGTAAAAGAAGGATCATGGAGCCATCAGGGCGTTTCCAAGGACTTCACTCTGAAACAGGTCTATGTGGTTTGATTTGTTTCAGTTTAATGATCCCAAACCCATTCTAGAGAATAAACCCAGTGATTACACAGTCTGGGAGGTCTGCAACACCCATTCCAAGCCAAGCCAATTATAACCCCATACTATCAGCAATTAAATACCTCTCACTCTAAAAGCTGAATGAGCCTAATCACATATATTGTTGGCATATCATCTCCTATACAAAACAAGAAAGTAAAAAGGCTTGGCTATAAAAGAACAACAATCTTTCTGTCAGTTGCCATATCGCTAGAGTCTCGGCTGGGGTCCAAGTCAAAACCTACTAAGAATGTCAGGGTGTCTCCAAGTCAGCCCAAGCATGGAGTGAAAAGAAAAAGAGGGTTGAGCAGAGAGAGGGATAAAAGGATGGATGAGGAAAAGTGGGTGCAGCTGGTGCCCTTTGTCGCTGTAGTGCGTGGTCCTCGGAGCTCCAGCTCCACTGGGAGGGCAGAGAAAGCCCCAGTAATGACATGCTAATGTGACTGTCAGAAAAGAATAGTAGAGAGATCGGAAATTATGCCAATTCTCTGCCATAAATGGGCAACATTGCAAAAAGGAGGGGAAATACTCCCCATCCTTTTTATATGAAAAGTGATAAAGGCCTTGATAAATCCCAATAAAAAGGGATTTAGAGATATAAAGCAAGCAGATAAGAGTGATGCAGGTGGAGGAGGCTGGATAAAGGTGTAATTTTGGTTGGAAAGAGTGGAAGTGTTCACTGCCTGCTGGGAAATCTGCTTGGAGAGCTGGTTTTTGGCTTTGCATTCTAGTCTGTAGTCCTACCTGTTTTGAACTCACTTAAAAAAAATCTAAATGAAAGCATACAAGAGTAAGAATCACCTACATAACACATTGAGATATGGACTCATAAAGCTACACTTCTCACAGTACCACAAAGAAAAAAACGAAACACTGTAGAACTTTAACTTTTGCAATTAGCCACCATTCTGAGACACCACAAGAGTATATAGTGCTGCAGTCCCACTTAAAAAACAGAAAATCTCATGGGGCCCAGCCAATCTTAAATCTTCGCTCTAATCAAAATACTAAAAAACTGATGTATTTCCTTTAAATTTTATGTTCAAAAACAAGCAACACAAGTTGCTGGCTTTAAATTGCTAATGCTACTGTACCTAGTCATATGTAAACTGTTAAGGCCAATGTTACCCACCTGGGACACTTTAATACAAGAGCAGTAAATTTAGATCAGCTATATCACAAACTAGCCACCTACTATTACCAGTTTTAATTTACTTTTGCTTGTGAGTAATTTCAATCTGAATTTATGTCATTACAGTGACCAACCTGCAGTATCTTTGTGGCTCACCAGGGGGCCTAGGCCCACACTTTGGGAACCACTGTCCCAGGGCATCAAAAACTGCTATTTTGTCAAAGCCACACCTGTCTCACAATATAAATATTGCACCTGCCAGTGGACAATGCTTAGTTGCGCATCAACTGAATATCATTAGTCCTGTTTCTGACACAGGATGTAAATGTCCTCCTTGATCTTCATCTAGTTCTCCTGGACAATTTGAAGGGTTACACTAGGTTATTTTATATATAACATTTTTTTATATATAATAAAATTTTAAAAAATTCACAGGATGGGTGTCATTTTAAAGGACAAAAGAGTCCTTTTTAAATGCACAGGGCAAGCAAGTGTCCCTATCCATGAATCACCACCTTACTGTGGGGGAGCCACATCTGGGTCTACCAATGGTGAGGGGCCAGAATAAGAGTGATTCAGAAAATCTCCATGACGAAAAGCTTGTCATCTGGTGTTTTTCTGATACATCACTAGCCCCTTTTATTTTGTGTGTGTGTGTGCGTGCGTGCGTGCGTGCGTGCATGCGTGTGTGTGTGTGCACGCGCGCATTTGTGTAGTCATGCATGTGACCTTAACCTTATCCTGAGCCCTTCAAGATGCATCTCAATGAAACCCAGCCACCAACCACTTAAACAAGGATAAAGAAACAAAACCAGGCAGTGTGGTGATTTATGTTGAGGACAGTCACCAGAGTCATAACACAGAGCAGTGATGAATCCATGTGAGCGCAGAGACCCAGAGTGTCTGTAACCTACACCAAAGGCCAAGAAGCAGTGGATACCTGCATGTCAAGCCAAATGCATGCAGGAAGGTCTGTACCAGTACCCAGGACCCTTGCGAAGACCCAACAGAGGCCAGACAGCACATCTGGGGCTAGCAGATGTAGTGACACAAGTCTTTTAGTCCTTTTTTTTTCCATATCTATTTTATAGGAAATTTCTCAGAAGAAACAATATTCAAAAAACAAAACAAAACAAACAAAAAAACCGAGTTTCTGCCTTCTTTAAGCTTTTCCAGCCTTCCCTGTGTTTCTCATGTCCGGCTAAGTTTCCCTGTGTCAATGTTCCTCAGTGTGTCTGCCTACCTTTGTTAAATTCATTCATAGAGCATATCCCAGCTGCCATACGGCGAGAGGCAGCACACACCCTGGACAGGTCTCCAGTCTGTCACAGGGCTAACACAGAGAGACAACTAGACAATCATTCACACTCACATTCACACCTACAGGCAATTTAAAATCATCAGTTAACCTAACCCCACTAACCACATGTCTGTAGGGCTATAATAAAAATGAAATGTTCAAGATGAAATAAAAGAACAGAGACAATTGTTGGTTAGAAAAATAAAAATGGTTGTGGAAGTCTGAGTGTGTATGTCTTGAATAAGGCAGATGAGTATAAGGTGTGGGTGTGTATGAACACCTAATTGGCCCAGATATCACAGAATGAAATATTCATGGGAAAGCATGGTGTCTTCTGAAAAGGGAATCCGGTGTGTAATGATGAAGAAGGACTGTTTTATCTGCCATGCACCCCACTGACATACTTAAATCTCACCATGCAACACCACCCACCCACACCCACACACAGAAATCCTTATGAAGTTATGCATACACATAAACCTGTGATCATAGCCTGACTTGACTGTATACAAGTCATGAGTACACTTGATATGACGTATAAACGCAACCCTCTCACTATCCACCCTTTTGTATTGAATTGTAAAGTTCCTAAGGTGCATAAAGTGGATCATAATATCAGAAATTAGTTATGGAATGTTAAATGTAAAATAATTTTAATGACAAACCAGATACAATTAAACAGCGGTCTATGCAATGATTGTTAACCTGCACTTAACTCAAGGTGGGACGCAAAACTCAGTTCCAAACTATAACACGGCCTTCCAGTTCCAATATGTTATAGATAATGATTAAGTAAGATATCACTGCTTAAAAAAAAAAAAAAACGTTTTCAAGAAGTGTTTGTATAAAACCTTTTGTGTCATTCCACCAAAAGGTTTTATACAAAGCCCTCTTGATCGTTATTAAAACTATATCTTTGCAAGCATCTACACAGATATCATGCTAACACAAAGCTAACAAATAATTTTAAAGCGAAGTATATTGAATTCACTTCAGTTTTATTTAGGTATATAGCACCAAGTCACAGCAACCAATCAGATCAGGGCATTTTATATTGTAAGGTAAAGACCCTACAACAATACAGAGAAAACTCCAACAACCAAACCACCCCCTATGAGCAAGCACTTGGTGACAGTGGGGAGGAAAAACTTCCTTTTAACAGGATGATACCTCTGGCAGAACCAGGCTCATGGAGGGGTAGCCATCAGCCGCCACCAGTTGAGGGTGAGGAGAGAGAGACAGGACAAAAAATATGCTATGGAAGAGAGCCAGAGATTAATAATAACTAATGAATAAATGCAGAGTGGTGTATAAACACAGAGAGAAAAGAAGTGAGTGAAGAAAAGAACTAAAAAAAAAAAAACTCAGTACATCATGGGATTTTAAATTCAATTCTGGATTTAACAGGGAGCCAATGAAGAGAAGCCAATATGGGAGAAATCTGCTCTCTCTTTCTAGTCCCTGTCAGTACTCTAGC
>JASGAU010370284.1:0-22989 GCA_030220045.1 Australoheros facetus | reverse complement strand
CATCCTTAAGTTCTGGATATCAGAGGATGCCCCCACATTGAGTGACTGGTACAAGGAACTCTTGAGAATTCTTCCACTGGAAAAACTAACCTACACACTAAGGGATAACAGCAAGGGATTCTTCAAGATATGGAAACCACTCCTGGACAGACTTGACCCCACAGGCCTGAACTTTACATTTACATAAGGGTCAACACGGACCCCCTTCCCTTTAAAAAAAAGAAATATTATTATTATTATCCTTATGCTCGATGGATAGTGGGCGACCTGCTGTGTGTTTATTTGTTCTGTTGAAAATGTTCACGTTATGAGGAGGGAAGGGAAAGGGNGTTCTCTACATATGTGTCACAACTAACAAATGTGTATGTATCTACTTTGAGAATCCTAATAAATATATCTCAAGATAAAAATAAATAAATAAATGTCCATTTCACATGAAAGACCTGATGTTATTTAATTTACATTGAGAAATTATTGTAATGCAATCTGTTTAAATAATTAAAAATGTAAATAGTAAATAATCTTAAATAAGAAGCCAAATAAATAAGATAATCGTGAATGCATACTAAAATGGTAGATATAAAGTCAATTAAGCTATAAATACCATATTTAAAAAGCTACAGCACACTAATGCCACAATTCAGAATATGTCAATGAACTGCACTGATAGTTTAGTTTTGTTAATCCTTGTGTTTTTTATAATTATTCAACCACAGGACATTCAAATTCATCTATAACCAAATGCAAAAGTCAAGCAAAGCAGATGTAAACTTTTATTCAGATGTTATATTCCATGTAATACACATTTATTTTGGACCACTGCATGAGCAGTAAATGTGAGGCAGTGTACAGAGGGGGAGGAAAAATTAATAACTAAGAATATACTGTAAAAGCTATGGAAGGTAATTCTTTTGTTCATTATACAGTCCGAGATTTGATGAAGCAAAACTAATTTTACTAATACATTACCTTCACTAACTTATAAAAATAAAATGGCCCCCAAACATTTGCTGTCTAGAACTTTCAAAAGAGTAACAGCTGGGATTAAAGATTGAAGAATAATGTGGTCAGGGTGCTGTGTGAGAGAGAGAGAGCCATCTGACCTAAAAACCAAGGACTCATGACTCACTCAGAGGTTCAATTACAAAAAAGAATCAGCAGCAGCAACTCTCTGGGATCCATTATTTTAATGGAAAATAAGGCAAGATGCTCTTTGGTATCTCATAGATTGCATATGAATTTCATCATCATACTTTTTAGGCAGGCAATAGAGAGTCAAACTGATGGGGCCAGTTTACTGTCACAGATCTCAATCTATGCATTCATGTCTAAGGCCCCCAAAAAGACCTGAAACACCTGTGATATAATTTCTATATAGTCCATAGTGGTGATGGACCATGCAATAGAAAATATACACTTTGCACTCATAGGCTAGTGACAATCAAATGGTAAAGGTATCCTGTATCCTCATTTTTAACTCTAACCATAAATTACTAATTGAACATCACGTCTCTCATGTGAAAACAAGCACACAAGAATTGTCCACCATATTGAATGATATACAACTCAGTGTTTGCATTGGTTGTCTGTAGTTTTTTTAAGGTTTGTCTGCAAATATTCTTTGACAACTAGCCAAGCACCAGTAAAACTTCAAAAAGTGTGATGCAAACAGGAAATGGAGAAGATTCACCTTCAAAGTAAAAGTTGCACCTCAGCACTGCAGTCGACGTGTTTCAAAAGGTGTGACTTTTACTTTGAAGACAAATAATCTCCATTTACTGTTTGTGTCACACTTTTCATAGTTTCACTGCAGCTCAGAGAGTAGCTGAACGGTCTTTGTAGACAAGTCTGCCACTCCCGCTGAAACTATAACTGCAGCAATACGCTCACAACCAAAGTAATCACAAGTTTTTGCCAACTGGTTGGGGAATACACATTTTTCAGGGTGGTCACTGACTGGTCTGTAGCCCTACATATCTGGGGCTTTAGCAATCATTTTCCCAGCAGCTGCCATCAGTTGTTACTAGATATGTCACATGTCCAGTAATAACTGGTCATGCAGTGCTCATTTTTCCCCTCAAGACCAGAGGTTGCCAGATGGTTGTGGACTGGTCTCCAGGTCTGTATGACCAGGGCCTTGTTCACTTGATCCTACATTGTCAGCATAATTGTCACATGTCCAAAATAGAGGACCAGTTATTGTTAGATTAGTGGTAACATGTCTGCAAAGCCTCAAGATGAAAGGACCTCATAAAATGAATTACAAGGTGGTGGTATATAAATATTTCTGTAAATCCAAGCTGTACATTTGGGGGAAAAAAGAAACAAAAAAAAAGAAAAAAAAGAAAAAGTAATAAAATATTTGTTGTCTATATTTTAACAAGTATTTATTTGAATACTTGTGCCCTCTGAGGCCTCCATTTGATTCCCTTGCCTGTTTGTCAGAATAATTGGCTCATTACCACTCGAGCCATCCTTCACCTTTGCTGTTATTCCTTCAACAGTTGCACCAAAAAGCAAATGACCATTTTTTGTGGAAATATTGTGCTTACATTCATTATCATGCCAATATGAACTGAGCCTCAGCTTGACTGTTTCTTACTTGTGGGCCAAAAGTTGAATAAAACGAGATTTTACCGTCAGGGTTTGGACACAGAGTTATCTTTGGAACAACTGTACTGGGAACAGGCCACTAACCTTGTGAAATTAGCATTAACCATATTGTTGGATCATAGAAAAACTTTTTCTTTCTTTTTTCAGATTTCTGTTTACCTTTTTATGGTTGGCCGGCAAAGTATAAGGACAGGGCGGATATGTTATAATCTTGTGCATTTATGATTTTACTTTCGGGATTCTTCAAGTGGTCCGTTTTGCTCTTTTAATGTCTACAGCCATAACTCACAGACACACAACTGCAATTTGTTTTCCTACAAAAACTTTTCATGAACCAGAGTGGTCCTATACACTCTGGCACAGTAGAATATTTATTACTATAAAGAATAATTCTGAACTTGTTGAGAAACATATAACCACGACATTTACAAGAATACTGTAAGTAAGTAAGTAAGTAAGTAAGTAAGCAAGTAAGTAAGTAAGTAACACTGTAACATTTTATTTAGTGAAATTAGTATGCACAATATTCTTTATCATTATCCTCTTCAGACACAGAATTAAATCTCCATTCAACTTAGAGCCACTGTTTAACTTATATTACTGTAACTTTGGTATTTAACATGAAATAATCTCAAATTTTAACAGCACAAAATCCTGTCAATTTAAAAAAAATAATAAATACTCAGCTACAGTAGATTCCTACATATTCTACGGTCTGTAGAAGTCCATCAGAAGGCAAATATCAGAATCCAAAACACTACAGCTAAACAGGGCAAACATGCGGCAGGACCACAGGCAAGGAACACTGACACTCTGACACAGGACACTAACCAAATGAGGCTTTAAATGCAAAAGGTAATAATGAGAGAGTAACAAGGGAAGGAGAGGCACCTGGGGAACAAGAAATAGGGAAGTAAAACTAACAACAAGGCCCAGGACACAAACATCTGTCAAAATAAATCAGAAAGTGACCTAAACCAAAAATACCTAACACAGAGACAAAGACAAGACACAAAGGAACATGAGGGAAATGTCAAACAATAACTAAGAAACCTAAACTGAGGTATTATCAAGGAAATTCCTACTACATAAAAATAATGAAAAACTCAAAATGCCGAAGGAACTAAAACTTGACTAAGAATAAAACAAAGCCAATAACTAAAGACTCAAAATACTGAGGAGATATAAGATGAAAATGTAAACAATAATGTGAGACAAGTAGAGAATACTAAAACAAGAATTCAAAGTTCGTAAACTGAAGTCCCTGGGGACAGTGACACTGCTTTGGTGAAGCACATGCCCCCTCTTTTACCCACATCTGCAAAGCTCTGTATGGGGAAGGAGGCAACTCTGTTACATTTAATAGAGCCGCAGCAGACTTTTAGAGGTTTACAGCATCCTGTACGACGGGTTCTAACTTGTGACTGATTCACTAAATTCCATTGCCATTCACAATTTCGTCTCTTTCACGGATACAAGGGAACGCCATGCTATTCCAACAGCATAGCTTCGTAGTAAAAGAGCCTGGGTGCAGACCTGCAGTCCAGACCGTTCAAATTATGTAGTGGATCATGAAACATAAAATATGACCAAGACTCATCACTGCTGAGCAGCTGGAATCCTCTATATGACAAGAATGGGACAACAGTCCTCTCTCAAAAGTCCACCAACAGGTCTCCTTAGTTGCCAGACATGTATGGACTCTTGTTAAAAGAAGGGGGGATGCTACACAGTGTTTTTGAGACAAATTCAAAATGACTTTCTTTCTTATTTTCTTACTTTAAACATTTGATATGTTTTCTGTGTTCTGTTGTGAATAAATCATTGCATCCTGTTTTTATTTCCCCTTTAAACAACCCTAACTCAAAACTTCTAGAACAGACGAGAGGACCCCCCCACCCCCCAAATCGCATCTTGTTGCTGTATTTGTTTGTCCACTGGAGGCCTCAGTTATGGATCCTAAAATATTGGATTCGCACCTCATTAACATGCTACAGTGTATTGGCCATTTTTTTTATCCCGGGACATCAATGTGGCATGAAAACCATGAGGGCGTGACAGAAAAGAAATGGATGTTGACAAATTTGATGGCTGACTGTGATCCTGCCAGCAATTCTGATTTTATGGTTTAGGCTTTTCCCCTCATGCTACATTAACTTTGAATTTGAAATAGACACACATAACACATTGTCAGGGTCCTGGGCCAGTGGCCCAGTGTTTTGTGTTTCTTTTGTATAGCTCTGTTTTGTTTTTCTTGGGTTAGTGTTTCTTTTAGATAGTTTTCTCAGTTTGTTGTTTAGATGTTCTGTTTAGTTTCCCTTCCTGTTGTTTCTTTTTTGAATGTCTGATCCCCTTTGTCAAGTTCCTTGTGTTAGGTCTGCGTGTGTTTTGTTCACCTTCTGGTTTTGTTTTGGTAGTCGGGTGCTCCATGTGTTTTGTGTTGTGTTTTGCTTCCTGTTATTAGTCTCATTCATTTCACCTGTTGTTCCCAGTTGTTTCCCCTCACCCCTCGTTTCCTCTGTGTATTTAAGTCCCAGTGTTGTTTAGTTCTGTGTTTGAGTCCTTGTCATTTTCATGTCGTTGTGACATTCCTGCTGTTTCGTTTGTGTTTCGCGTTTTTCTAGTTTTGGATTTCTAGTTTCGGGTTCTCTTTGTATAGCTGTCTTCTGTTCAGCCATCTCAGTTGAAGACCTTGTGTCAAGTGAGTTGAGATCTTGATTACCTGACAGCCTGGGCCCGGTACTGTGTGGACAATCATAATTCAGATTTATAGAAATGTTAAAGGATGATTTATAAGAAGTAAAATCAAATGAGTGTATGTGTAACACAGTAATCATAAGATGAAGCAACGTATTAAGGAAATTGTGAAATCACTGAGCTAAGGGTAAAAAGAGGAACTTGAAACTGTTGCCTAGGGACAAGTAGGGGCAAAGGGGAAAACAAGCTGAAAATAATCCTAAATGGAAAGTACCTAACAAATCCATGCGTTAACAAGAAATGAAGTAATGTCTAAGTTAAACACCATAATTGGAAATGGACGGTGGGGTGATAGTTTGTCATAATGATGTATGAAAACTAGGATGTGGCCTAAACTTAAGCTATAAGAGGTGATGTACAGAAGCATCAGACGAAAATTTCAGGAGCTTCTTCCAGGCACCAGGGCTAAGCTGCAGAAAGGACCGAGCCAAACCCTCTACTGGATTTTTAATTTGACTTTGGACAGTTCTGTGTGCATTCTCCCTGCTGACAGTGAAGTTGGACGAACCCTCGCTGTGGATTCCTATCTTTTGGACATTGTTCTGAGACACAGAGGATTTCTGCGGATCAGCAAGGATTGTAAAAAGGGACAGTTGACAGAAGAACGGAAATATCTTCCTTCTGGACTTCTCCTTTTCCCCCGCTTCACTGAGGCAGTTCAACGGACTGGACCTTGGGTGTGGTCGCTTTGGCCAAGTGACTCACTCAAACTCAGTCTTTCTAAAAAGGATTTATGGACAAAATTGGACATTTTCAAGCCCCCTCTTCAACCGCCCGGCTTATATGTATTTATATTCGATTGAGATTTATTGATTTTGAATTATACTCTATGATTGATTTAAATTGATTATTAATTAATTGATTTTGCTACTGCAATCTGCTTGAGCTGAACCTGCTAAATAAAATTTGACTCTAAAAAGTCAGAATAATTCTCAAAAGAATTATTCTATTTCCCTATTAACGGGACACGTTAGTCTCATGATAGTAAAACTCTAAGCAAGTAGCTTCAACACCTAGCTCTGTTCTGATCACACTAGTCTATAGTTTCCACTTAAAACTAACTTATGTCCGTAGGGCTTTCTGCCTAGCATTTAAATTCATACCTGGCATGTTCCAAGTGCACTGATCGATTAGGGGTAAAGCCGCCACAACTGACGGGACTGAACCTCAGACACCGCTGCAGGAGGCCTCCCTGACTGGTGGCACTGAGGGATCGGAGGAAGTGGGGCAGGCGTCGGGATTAACGGTAAGAAGCCAGGTGAGTTACCCCGCCACAGCTTTAAGTAGTGCTATATTGTACCAGTTGGGGTAATACTTCGCTGACATGTAGCCAGGACCCTATCAAACGGAGAAGCTGTCACAGATAAACCTGTGGGATCTAACACTTGTAAATAAATCTTAAGTATCAATCCTGCACTCTCCTGTGTCCTGCTCTGAGGTCCCTCCTGCCTAGTTTGTCGCAGCAGCCGTGACACACATCAAGCTTGTTTTTAAGTACTTTCAGCACTGGCACAGGTCAATGAAGTAGATTATCCAAATCCATTACTGTATAGAAGACATTGCTGTCTTTCTGTATTTGCTGGTGATCCTTACAGAGAGGTGAATCCTCTGAGGTCTAAATCATCAAAGGTGCTAACCCTATATTTTGAAAGGCCAAAACATGTCTTAGAAGGTACAGAAATTAATGTTGACACTCTCTACAGCCAAGCAACAGCTGGAACTAATAATCTGATTAGTAATTAAAACCACCAGCAAAACAGCTACATCACAGCAAATTAATGCCCGTCATCTGGCCAACTGTACCTTCTCCATCATCACCGATGGGACTGAAAGAATGTCACTGTAAAGATATAACAATGAGCCAGCAACTATTTGTTATGCTCTAATTCTGAATAATGTATCATGGCATTTTTCTAAGGAAGTCTCCATCTGCAGATTTACAGCATTACTCACAAGCTGATTGAAGGTAAAACATGAAAATTCATCTTTTACCTTTAGCGTGTTCTACTGAAAAATGCATAAAAAGGAACAGAACTAGCTGACCCATTTCCCCCAAATTATTCATTACAAATTTCTTTGTGTTTCTGCTCATTTGGTAATGTCATAATGCCTCTTTTCCACAAGTACCTACTCAGGTTTTCCATTAGGTTGTAGTACCTGATACCAAATACTTTTTTAGGACCTACTCAGCTGCAGGTCCAAGGGCACCGAGTTGATCCGAAAATGTAACGTCAACAGAATGCACACCGCTGATTGGCCAGACAGTGATGCCACTAGATAAGACATGAGAGCAACTCCTTCACAAGAATCAAACCTGCAGTTTTTGAAACCCAGCAACAAGGGAAATGGCTACAGACTAACCAGCACAAACAGTTTTTTTTTCTTTTCTCTTGGTGGCTGACAACAGAATCCACCGGAAGTTAGATGGCGTGACCGTTTGTGTTGCATACAAATGACGTCAATAAACTTTCGGCCACCTTGTTGAGGGGGTACTCAATTGTAATGGAAAATGAATGAAACTGAGTAGAGTCAAGATGAGATGCGCCGAGTCAAATAGGTACTAGTGGAAAAGAGGCAAATGTTTTTGTCCATGTAGTCAAGTCTTGCTCCCATATCAGAGGTCAGGCTCCCTTACAACTGGAATTTCTGCCTCAAATCAGATCTCTGGAGAACTGAAAATATGAGACAGAAAGAACATGTCACATTTATGGGCTACCATAACATTAAATTCTGATAAATATGCTACGTATATATCACTACTTTTTATTTTTATTGAACTTGAGAAACTATGGAACCCCGTAAAGGACACGGGAGGAAAAAGAAAAAGATATACATTTGCGAGATATCTCAAAATATATGCAAGATCCTGAGTTACTTTTGCAAGATATCGCAAAACTTTTGTGAGATCTCGCCATGCACTTCCATGTTAATCTTGATATGGCAGCATCCGTCAGGACGTTGAAAGGATCTGCAAGAGATTGCCAGCAAATGTCGCCTTTAATTTATAATTCAGCGGTTACTGTTGGCCGTAATCACACCAAAATTGTACAGGCATGAAGGAATGAACCTGACTGACTGTCAAGATTAACGTGGAAGCGCATGGCCTAAAATTAACAAGTTTTGCGAAATCTCGCAAAACATTTGCAAATTTTGCCATCTAAAGGGAAATACATAAGTGATCAGACCAAGCAGCAGCCTCTGAGAGTGAAAAAGCCACAAAAATTGCAAAAGTGCAGTTCCTGAGGCTGGCTCCAAAAGAAAGTCAGTCGCACTGACTCCCATGTTGTCCCATTTGTACAGTGAAAAAAGACATGCTTACTTTCTAATAAGAAAGGGAAAAAAAAAAGGTTTTGTGCTCAATAGCCAATTTAACCCTTTATGACAGCTATGACAGCTACTTTGTTTTTTCCCAAATTTCACTCACTGGTTTAAAGTGACAGTGTGTAAATCTCACCACTAGATGTCAGTAAATTGCAGATAGCAGTCAGCTGTGTTCTGTTTTCTTACCCCTACTAAATCAAGTGCATAATCAAGCTATAGTGGCCACTGTAGGATGAACAACTCTGGCCACCATTCTTCTGTAATGACTGTAGGCTGTAAGTGTGTTTATGCACGTTTTCATGTGTTAGAGCCCTGACTTCAGTTCAGGACATGGTGGTGGTGGAGGAGGAGAAAGACATAATGAGAAAGAGATGAAGAAAAATATTATATAATTTGAAAGAACTATAAAAGAACTAAATACTAATGAAAAAAACTAACTCATAAGGCATACTGCATAAGTGATTGGTATCTAGCCACATACATACATATGCTCAATTTATTTTTGAAAAATATTCCTAAAAGATATAAATTATAATATCTACAGAAGTCATTACATCACGACAAGGAATATCCAGCATGTCTGCGAATGGTTTTAAGTTTTAGGGTTAAAGAAAAAAAGTAAAGCTACGACTTGTACTTTAGGGTTTGTGCTCCTCTTCTTCATCTCCAGCTCCAGATGAGTCATTCCCACTGCACTCAGCTCATCAATATTACACAACCCTTCATCCACACACCAGTGGGCCCAGGCCGCATTACTAATTTAACTTTTATTTTTCTGTTTTCTCTGTCCGCCTCACCTCAGCCCATTCCGATGAGCTGAGGAGGTTTGAAGGAGCATGGTGATGAGTTAAGGAGATCTAACATTGCTGCTGAGCTATTGATTCAGTGCTCCGATCATATTGTCTGTAAGCGTAGTTCACACATGCAGCAGCCTTACATCACTAAATGTGATCAGAAAAAAACATGTATTTTGATTTATTGTGAGCTACAGAATCAAATTAACAAAGATCTGAGTGATTTTGACAGGCGTGTTGTGGGATTCATCACCCTAACAGAACGCCACTTTCAGCTTCGCCTCTGGTTTTGAAAGTTCGAGCGTTACTGGAAATTCATCCTGCATTGTGCACCTTTGAGGTGAAGCGGTAGTCTGGGCTCGTTTTTCAAGGTTTCTCGTTGATAAGATGAAAACAGTTACAGACCAGCGGTGAGACAATAAAATGGATCACTTAAATTCATTTGTATTGATTACATGCTTTGTTGATGTGAAAAGAAAATTCAACAGAAGCATTACTTTTGACACTGTGAGTTTGTGCACTTGTGGCAGCAGTCTGTGTGTATTACATAAGCTCAGACTAGCCATGATGTATTCCCCACTAGATGCTATTAACTGCCCCTGGGCATTTAGCCAGGTTTAATCCACTCATACATTTGGTGGTGCTGTCAAATTCTGCTGGTGAGCAACAGCTGTCTCAAGTGCCCCTTATTCCATCACACTTCTTCTAATAAATTATGAATGTATAATGATAGTTCAGAATGTATACCATAGCTCTGACTGATGCCTTTCTCTTATGGTTTCATTTAAATGGGACCCATTATACTTAATACCCATTGCAAGTGGAAATCAATGAGAGAGCGTTGTCTCTGATGGAGTGTGGCATTAAAAGGAGAGGAGAGGAAAGCTTTCTTTTAAAGAATATTTTGAATTATTATTATTATTACAGTTAATTATGCAAAGCTATCCTTATAGAGCTTAATAATTAAAATATGGAGATGGAAATAAGCCTAGTAGGCCCCTTTACAATTTTATATTAAGGAGCCAACAGCATAGCAAGGTGGAGAAGTCCAGTTCAGTGACCATGGGCATGGACAGCATAAAAAAATGGATGTAGCTACTGTGATGTCACCCGTTGGTTTCAAAGCCTCAAGTTGAGCATTTTCATTGTGATGGTGAAACCACTAACTGATTGTCTAATGACTTGTGACTGACAACTCATTAGCCAGTGAGCACGGGGCTTCATACCATAAATAATCCTTCATTTTGTAACATTGTATGATCAAGATTTAAAGAAATCTGTTTTTCCACAGACTTTTATACAAATGGAAATCTTTTGTCAACCCTAACTTTCACAGATTTTTACAACCTGGAAGCTATGTCTATGGTCTATACTGTCTATGGGGCCATAGCTCCGTATAAAGGGGTGGGCCCCTAACTCCCCATATCCTGATCATAGACAGTATAAAAGATGAAGCGTCTGGATCTAAAAAGTGAAGCCAAAGTGAAAATGCCTTAAACTGCTAAATGTTTTTAATTGTAAGCAGGTGGTGTCTCCTGTGGTTGCAAAAATGACTTCAATTGTTTAGAAGTCTATGAAAACGAGCCTTTCTCCCTTGTTCTGTAATGAAATATGAAATTCATCCATCCATCCATTCGCTTATCCTGTTAAGGGTCGCGGGGGGGCTGGAGCCTATCCCAGCTGTCATAGGGCGAGAGGCAGGGTACACTCTGAACAGGTCCCCCGGACCTGTTCAGAGTNGTGTACCCCCCCCCCGGACCCTTAACAGGATAAGCGGAAGCGAATGGATGGATGGATGGAAATAAATAAAAAATCACCCACATTTATGAAGGGGGACACTATCCATAGAGGCCAATTCTCTTTTGTACTAGTATGTAAACATTCAATTTTATTTATATAGTGCGAAATCACAAGTTACCTCAAGATGCTTTAAACATGCTTTTTAATGCTGTAGTGGTTCACAATGGGACTCCATGGGAATTTGATCACTTTTGGCGGCAGAGGAACTGCACTTCAATACTGGCTTCTTTTTTCAGCTGTTTAACAGATTCAACAACAATTTTCCATGTGCAATTTTTTTGGGCACAGGGACGTGACATTTCTATGCACATATTAGAGAATGAGGCCCATTATTTTCTTTCTGAAATTTACTGCACAGACGTACTGCATATGCTAAGGTTATACTTGTGGATACAAGATTCCAAAATTGCTGAATAATTAAAATGCCTAAATAACAAGTGCTGAAGTAGATTTATTTGTGTATCTCTTTAATGTTTCATTCCTCCACATTCAAATTTCAGCACTGGAAAAAACTGGGAAGTAGAACATTGAGCCAAGTGTTGTGAGAAGAGTGTTTTCAAAGTCAGAATGCCAAAGACATTCACAGTCAAAGGCTTTGTTATAACAGGAAACTTTCCTCATGATGGTGCTGATGGGCATCCTTGCTCGCAGATAAATGCTCATGCCGTCTTATTTGCAGCATCGTGCGCAGACGCTCGCTTGCATCAGAAAGACGACAGTCTTCGTTTTGCCGTTGAAGAAGCTACTTCGCTGCTTCATTAGAAAACAAAATGTAGAAGCTTTTCACTTTGGTATCAAAGACTTTGGACCATCTGCCACTTTTTTGAATAAGATACAGAGGATGTTGTGGGAATGGAGAGCAGTTTTGTATACAATGATTTCCTTTGAGATTATAACTCTTCGAGGCAAAAAGTAAGCAAAATATTCAGAGCTGTACTCTCTGACTTCCACAGTTATTTCACTCATTTGACATCAAATGTCTGAAAATTGCTTCTTAGAACAAACTTCCACAAAGGTTTCTAAGCACAAATTTGATATGTTAGTAGCAGAGAAGCTTATTAAAAACAATCATTCATCATCATCTGTTCTCAACGGTCATTAAGTCCTCCTGTGATGATCTTATGGATGAGAACATCCCCTCCTCAGAGCTGAAGAAGATTAAAGAGAAGCATTACAGTGGGCATTCAAAGCATTAGTGAGAGATGCATTAAAACTAGCCATCTCAGTCTGGCTAGACACAAGTGCTGAAGTCTGTGAAACGATGGCTTGAAGAATTACACACATCTGAAACAGGATCTAGTGAAGCCATGTTAGATTCAGATTCATTCCAGCAAGCATTATGTATTCATTGCTTCTCTCAACTGGCTCTAACATTTTGTCTTATATTTTGTGGCTCACAGAGTCACGACTCACTACAGGAGGCACTTGCATATTTAAAACAAGATGTGTGAAAGAGCTCTCAGGGATGATTTTCATTGGGATTACAATGAAAATGAAAAATGAAAGTCCCTCTCCTACTTGCAGAAATAGCAGTATAATGCCTCTATAGATGCACAGGTAATATCAGCTGTAGAGATGTGCAACTGTGAAAACTGTCATTCTTTGTTCAACCAATTCAGGATGAAAACGGTTAACTTTAAAGTTGTTCAGACAGCGTCAGCAAAAAGACATTCAACACAGTCTGCAGGTGTTAAGCCCCTTCGTAAACCTGGACGCAAGCGCAGAGCACAGTGGTAAGGTTTAGTCCATCTTTATTAATAACAAGTAATCTTTTGCCACAGAAAAACAAAAAAAACTAGTTGAGTCTGGATTTTCACACACTCCTGTTTTCTCTGCTTTCCCATTCCTCTGTGTGAGTGTCTCCGACTCCAAACTCAGACTGAGTTTGTGAAGGTTTGGTTACAAGGAGCTGAGCTATGACTACCACTAGCGATGAGACAATCTGGCATCGGCATGAAGAAAGCTTCTGTCTTTTAAAGCCCAATAGCCCACAGGTGAGTAATGAGGATCAGGGACAGCAGTGTGTAACTGCGTGGGCGGAATCCACTCCACTGCGCGCACACACACACACACACACACACACACACACACACACACACACACACACACACACACACGAAGATGAAGATTACTGCCAGACCTGCTGAATCAAGAAATCACTGAAACAGAACCTGTCTGACAAAGTGAAATAGGTAAAAAGATCTCAAAAAGCAATACATCATGCCACTCCAAAGAAACAGCTGCAACACAAAGTCATTGACATCTATCAGTCTGGAAAGGGTTACAAAGTCGCTTCTAAGCCTTTGAGACTGCAGCAAGTTACGGTGAGAGAGCCATTATCCACAAATGGGAAAAAAATGGAACAGTGGTGAATCTTCTCAGGCGTGGTGAGCCTAACAAAATTATTCCAAGAGCTCATCAACGACTCATCCAGGAGGTCATAAAAGAACCCAGAACAACATCCCAGCTCTCTATCAAAAAATCCTGAACAAGAATATCATCAATCCTGAAGGAGAAGGCCATCAGTTCATGCCCTGAAGCTCAAGAGTACTGATGTAACAGAGCAATGATGTAAAACATGCCAGCAAGTCCCCCTCTGAATGGCTAAAAAAAAAAAAAAAAACACAATGAAGGTTTTGGAGTGGCCTAGTCAAAGTCCAGACTTAAATCAGAATGAGATGTTTGGCATGACCTTAATAACAGGCTGTTCATGCTTGAAAACCCTCCAATGTAGCTGAATTCAAAGGGTTTTACAAAGAAGAGTGGGCCAAAAATCCTCCATAGTGATGTGAAAGACTCAGTGATCATACAAATGTACTCAGGTTATCTTTGTCTGATATTCAAATCTGTTTGATGATCTGAAACATTTAAGTGTGACAATTGTGCAAAAAAATTAAGAAATTAGGAAGGGGGTAAATAGTTTTCATGGCACTGTAAATGTTAATTCATTGGTGAAAGGAAATGTTCAGCATTGTTCTGACATCAAATAAAAGTGAAATAGATTCTTTTTTTTCTCTGTCTCTGGGATCCATTGTGCCTCACCTCAACATATTTCCCCAAAGACCTAAAGGATGTGAGTCTGGGCAGGATGATAGCAGCCAGGCTGATCCCAGTCACCTAACATACCTCACTCCTCAAATAACATCAGGACAAAGTAGCACATCACTTGCTCCTCCAGCACCATCCAAGGGCTCTGCTGATCAGTTATAAATTAACACTTAACACCTTTCTAAATGAGCAGGCCATATCATTAGTGTGATATATGCCAGTGTCGAGTTTCAAAAGGAATAGCAGCAGGTGGGGAATATTTACTGAGTCTATGAGGGAATGAGAATACGCAGGCAACCGCATCTGGCAAAAGAAGCACCTGAGGCAAACAGGAAAAGCAAGCAACAAAGTAACTCCCTCAATCCATCCAGTATCTTCTGCTTTTCCAAAGTTGTGTCGTAGTGGCAACAGACTAAGCAGGGTATTCCAGACATCCTTCTCCCCAGCCACACATTCTAGTTCATCCTAGGGATCCAGAGGCATTCCTGGGCCAGATAAGATATATAATCTCTCCCGTGGGTTCTGGAACTACCACCCCTGGGATCTCCTTCTGGTTTGGCATGCCAGAACCACCTCAACTGACTACTTTTGACTGACAAGAGCAGTGGCTCTATCTGGTATCCCTCTGAATGTCCGAGCTCCTTGTACTGTCTGTAAAGCTGAGCCCCGCTACCCTACAAAAGAAACTAATTCCGGCCATTTGCGTTCATGACCTTACTCTTTTGCTCACTGCCCAGTTTTTATGACAATAGGTGAAGGTTGGGACTGGTAAATCGGAAGCTTTGCTTTTCAGATCAGCTCTCTCTTCAACATAACAATCTGGCAGAATACCCGAATTACTGCTGACGCCACACCAATCAAACCCTACCACGCACTCCACCTTTCTATTACTTTTGAATAAGGCCCCAAAATATTTGTACTCACTTATTTGAGGTAGCCTCTCTCCCCTAACCCAGAGGGAGTATTCCACTGTTTTCCGGCAGAGAACCATGAGATTATGTTCACGAAATTAAAAACCAGGCTAAAAGAAAAGAAACAACCCTGGTGGAGTCCAACACCTGCTGCTTGACGTGCACACCACACCGTGCACACCACAGTTGCAATTTAGGAACCCAGTCATAAGAACTTGGTTGGAGCCTCAACCAATTATTCCACAAACCTGGAATAAACTTTCCCTGGGAGGCTGAAGACTGTAACAAGGTAACTGGTTATTGAAAATTTTTAAAGAAACCCGAATGACAATATGACTTTATACTGCAGCTTAGAGGTGGACGACAACCACAAAATTTTGGGAACAATAGTGCGAGAACCAGTCTAGCAAATTACTGTTCTTTGTAAATCTGTAAGGTAACAGATTACTTTTAATAGCAGTAATTTAACTGGTAACCTTAACCAAAACTGTGGAACAGGCAGCAATATCACAAAGAGAACATTGACATTGACGTGGACTGTTTATGTGAATGACTCTAGGTGGTGTTTTATCACATATTTTCCAGTCAAGCTTTGAGTCGAAGGTCAGACGAGGTGGCAGCTTGAGTTCACAGTAGCTAAGACACAAATACAGGAACACAGATGAGCAGGCAGACTTTCTTGAAATCATATCTGCTCTTTACTGAATGCTTGATTCTAGGGGGCAGGATTCCCCGCATTGCTCATAGCTGTGCTGGAGCTATGGGACAAGTGCAGGGCAGCGCTGTTGACATTGTATTTCCTGAAAAGACAGCTATCCTGTTACATGTCCACTTTTATTCCTGGATTTTCCATGTGTCGTGGATCCTGGATCAAATGAAACTGTGGAAAACACTCTGACAGGTATTATTTGTTGTGGCCACCTGTCATGGGAGAAGAGTCGGGTGTTTGAGCCCTAATAGCTGGCAGAGACAAGTGTGAACCTAAGCTGTTTCCTAGCAACTCAGTTGCACTGAAACGGTCTATAACCTGGATGCAGATCCTTCAATGCAAAGTGGCTGTTTGTTTGGTGTTTGCCTTATTGCTGACTGCAGCCTCACACTGGGAGGTGAAAAACAGACCCCCAGCACCTGAGCTTGGTAATAAAAGCCTACTCTGACAGTGATGCCTGCAGGGCTGCAACATGTAAACCTGACCATAATTCACAGGAAGAATACCTAGTTTGAACAACTCTTCCATACACAGACCTCAGCAGGAGGTGTTTTTGTCATGTGTGTATATGGTGCTTTACCATTTTAGCCAAATTTGAGGACAAAACCGATCTATGAGACTGGCACTGCGAGAGGTGTATTGCCTTAGAAGGCGGATGACGTGTGTTGGCACAAAACCTAACATTAAATAAAAATATTGCTTCAGTGCCAGTGGTGATTTCTTTTCTGTCTTTTTATTGTTTTACCCTTGTTTTTGCTTTTGGCAGTGAGGTAGCCTTTGACAGTTCTGAGCTCATATCTGTGAGAAGTTGTTCCATTACTGATGCCAGTAATTTATCTCCTGCCTACATGTTTCATCAGAACTACAGCAAGACTGTTAGTTAATTTTTCATATTATTATACAAACCTGGAATTTGTTTCTCTTTTAAATAAGGGTTGTAAATTTCTAATCTGGATTGCAACAAGAAATGTAACTTTTTTTTGTGAAGTTTCATTGCTTTTACTATGTTCATGAAAAATGCAGTATACATTGTAGTATAATTATATATTATTTAGGGCTATAGTCATTATCAATCAAACCTACTCTAAACCAGTTAGTCAGTGAGGGGTCTATGCATGTTCTCACAATGCAGCATCCTCCTGGGCTGAAAAATTAATCTAATGCAGCAATAATTTAAAACTGCAAATGGCTGGAAGAAAACTGTTTAACTGTGAAACATGAAAGTTTGGATGGATTCTCAGAAGGGTTAATTATGTGCTCAATCTCAAAAAGAGCAAGGAACCTGGGAGCTAGTTTTGTGCAAAATGCATTTGAGCATGATGTCTCTAGACCCCAGGGTGTCTCTAAACTCCAGGGTGGCAGGCGAACCTGGCAGTGTGTATCAAATGCTCACACTTGTGAGTATATGAAGGAAGGCACAAATACACGGTTGGGATGACCTGAACCAGGATCGGGCTCAGATTGCTGACCTTGTTTAACCAGATTCATCACCTCTCAGGATGGTGCCTGGGGTGTCTGGGGATGATGGGCTGAAATTGGAGGTGAACTGACTGGAAAGAGCATCCAGTTTAATATTACTGGATCTGGTACGGTAAATAATGGTAAAGTTAAAACAACCAAAAAACAAGGACCACCTAACCTGATGGGATTTCAAGTGTTTCCCATTCTGGAGGTAGGACAGGTTTTTGTGGTTTGCCCACACCACAAAAGGCTGATCTGCTCCCCTACAACCAGTCCCCCCATGCTTCTAAGAGTGGCTTAACTGATAGGAACTTGAAGTTGCTCACATCATAATTTCTTTCTGCAGAAGATAGGTAACAAAAAAAGAATGCACATGGGTGCGACTTAGCATCAGGGTCACTGTGTTGGTATTTTTTAAAAGCTGAATTGTTTTGTTCTTTGTTTGAAGTTGGTGGAATCCATTCTCAATGCATAATAAACGTAAAATAAAGGAATATAATCGAAGCAAGTGCCTTACAGATAAAACCAGAAGGAAAATGGTGAACATACTGGCAGCTGATATGACAGAGAAAGATGGGTAATTTGTAAATAGTTCTTAGTTAGCTCACTGTAGTGTTTAGATTAAATTCAAGTCTTGGTCAAATCCAGTGCATACAATATACATCGACTTTTTTAATCTTACAGGACATCACCACCCAGAGAGGTTAAAGAAATCTATGCCAGAGGAACTGTGAGCTTACTGTATTCCCCTACCTCAGTGATCCATTCTCCAGGACTGGTTATGTAAGTCACACACTATAATTAGCTGTGTTACTATTAAATGATACACTGAAACCTTTTCATTTCTATCGGCGCATATTTTTAACTGATGCAATTGCTTTGTGCACATGAGTTTCCTTAAGTTGCAGTTGTGAAACTATTGCTGAGATGTTTTTTTCACCTTTCAACTGTGTTTTATATAAACATTTTAAAAATATAACGAATCAGGCCACAAACCCTTGAAAGCCATAAATCCAGTTGTGGACATTACCCATGCAAAGATGTATGCAGCTGAGGTAAATTAAAGTGAACTTAGACATTTCAGTGGAGACATACTTAGATGTTTTGTTTGGCACAGTTGGGCACCATCTAGAAAAGTGGCGATTCTTTGTGTTTTTTCTTGCAAAACTCAAAAAATCTGTCATCAAATATTTGGAACTTTGTAGTGCCTAACTGTGCTCACCATGCCACAGCTCAAAACAATTTCTTTTTTAGATCAGACAGACATTACAAGCTCTACAATAAATTGGAGTTTTCACCTTCAGGATGTCTGCTCTCAGCAGATTTGCTGGTTGTGTCGGTCAAAGCCGTGTGATCTGCTCAGACCGAAATGTGCAGTGATATCATTTTATTGCCATTTGCTTATTTTTTGATTCACCTGTTTCTGGTTTTAACTGTTTGGTTGGCATAGAAATGCTTTTTTATCAGCTTTTAACTATGATTCTGACGTTTCTGTGGCTATTAAATATGTCTGTCTGTTTTTGTCATCCCTTCAGCCCCAAAGGAGCATTATTATGATGGTGCAAGCGGCACTGGGTACTATTCAGGAATCTACTGCTAGAGACAGAATCATCATATGGAGGTAAACCTTTAACAACACTTGAGGAAGATCTGAAACAACGGAGATGGGTTTGAAATTTTTTTTTTGAAGTTGAAGTATTTTCCTATATTGAATAGCATCATCTGAAGAAGCATCTTGTGGCTCCATCTTGGGCTTGGTGGACCAGCTGACAGATGGGAGTCCCAATTTGGCTTGGCAATTATTTAAATGATTATTTTGACTGTTTTGCAATTTCACAGTTATGTAAAAATTATGTGTATTTTTGTGACAGTCAAAAAATGAATACAATTAATCTTGCTGTGAACTGTTAAAGTTCTTCATTATCCTCACCCTAGGTGGAGCAGGATTTTGTTCTGATGTTTGGAGAAGATGTCTCCGGCGAGTTTCTGGAGAAATAGACGACCACATTCAAGAGAAAGATCATCCAACAATGCAGAAAGCTAGAAGATCTTCTCCTGGCAGCTGACACTCCTGAGGATGGCACTGAAGTGGATGATGGCATTGGTAAGTATGACTTTTTCCACGTTCCACTGGGTGCAGTTATAATGTGAGCGTCACTCAGTGATACACACATAACAACTGAAATTGCAGAATCACAAACTTTTGCTGATGGTCAATTTAACATGAAATTACTGTTGTCACGGTTTGGGACAGTGACCTCTCATCAATTTTGCTGCTGCTACACCTGATTCCTCCCTCTGCCTTGGGTCGTAAGAGACCAGGGAAGGTGTCTGCTTCCCAAGTAGAAGCATCTTGTGGTTTTCGAGGTTTGTATTTGTTGCTAATTTTGTTTTTGAGGTTGTTTCACTGAGGTAGTTTCAGTTTTAGGGTTGAGATCACACACACACCTAGTTAAACGCTGTACACCCATATGAAAGCTGTTTTTGTGTAATAGTACAGCCATGGAATCGTAATGGTATTGGTGTTTTTCTTTTCTCAGACAGGAACCAACATCCAAGAACATCTTGATGCCATCACAACAAGAACACAATCCTATCTCCTGGCTGTAGGACGAAGGAAGAAAGTAGTCCACCAGTTTTTCACCATCCTTGACAAAAATGCCATTATTTGCAGGACAACCTCCTCTCTCTGTGCCTTTGACAAACTGTTTAAGGCATGTATTTGCCACAGGATACAACCCCATGCTGTGCAACATCCAGGCCACTGTCTACAACATAGATGTTAGCAAAGGGAAGTCGTCACGTGGCAGAAATTTGGACTAGGTTGCTTCACTAGTACTTGAACAGATCTGTTTGGCATGAAGTGTTTTGTTTGTTAGAGTTAATTTGCACAAATGCACTTGTTCAGCATGGTTATTTGGATGGAAAAAATCTTTGCCTTAAATGTGCTCAGTCTGGAAGTGGCTGTGTGCTTGGAACTTTTTCAAGCCAGGCTAATGTCAAGAGATTTGTCTCATCCATCGACTGTAGATTTAGTCGACTATATTCTTACGATAATTTCGTCGACTAAAACTAGACTAAAACTATTCAGATGACTAAATTATGACTAAAGACTATGACTAAAACTAAATCAAAATTTGCTGTCAAAATTAACACTGGTGTAACATTTAGAAATTTGCTGATGACACAGCCATTGTGGGGTGCATCAGGGATGGCAGAGAGGAGGAATATAGGAGCCTGGTGAGGGACTTTGCTGTCTGGTGCCACAGGAACCACCTACAGCTCAACACTTCAAAGACCAAGGAGCTGGCCACTGACTTTAGGAGGTCCAGACCAAGGTCACGACCAGTTCAAATTGAAGGTGTTAAGGTAGAGGCTGGACAGCAAGCTGGACTGGACATGCAACATGGCTCACCTGTGCAGGAAGGGTCAGAGCAGACTGTACTTTCTGAGGAGGCTATGGGCTTTTAGCATCTGATAAAATATCTGCAGGAAACTCCTCCTGCAGATATTTTATCAGACTGTTATAGCAAGTGTCCTGTTCTACACTGTGGTGTGCTGGGGGGGAGGCAGCATATCCAAGAAGGACACCTCCAGGCTGGACGAACTGATCAGGTGGGCCGGCTTTGTGGTTGGCATGAAACTAGACACTCTGGTGAAAGTGGCAGAGAGGAAGACTATGGACAAACTACAGGACATTGTGGATGATGCCAGTCACCCTCTGCACACTTTCAATAGCAACCAGAAGAGCCTGTTCAGTGACAGACTGCTCCTTCACAAGTGTAGGGCTAACAGACTGAAAAACTCCTTTGTCCCTCACACCATCACGCTGTACAACTCCTCTCTGAGTGGAAGGGGGGTAACAGGAGGACAGAGGGGAGGAAGGAGCAACAGCCTGAGCCTGACCATAAACACAATGTAGCATAAAGCAGTACTGGACAATAGGCAATATCAAGGTGCAGTACCACATCATCTGTCAGACATTTTATATCTTCCTTTGTTGTATCCTGTTTATTATTTATCTATTTATTCATTTGCTTGTATATTTCTTGTGTATTTCTGACTGACTATATTTCTACTTGTGTGCCTATAATATGAAACTGCAACTGGAACTTTAATTTCCCTGACGGAACCCTCCCAAAGGGATTGATAAAGTTTAATCTAATCTAATCTAATCTAAACAATATGTATCAGTATAAACAATATGTACATACTCTGCTTGCTAATAAGTGACTTTAACTAGAAAAAGCATTTCCAGAAGAAAATGCACAGTGAATGCTGAAAGATTGGAGCTGAAAAGCCAAGAAATTTCTCAAAGAGCTGAGCTTGATTTGCTGAAAGAGCTTAACCAACTGAAAAAGTCGTAAAATTAATTTAAAATGCAACACAGCTGAAATTGTGAAGAAAGTAGCTAAATTGAACTTTATTTGCTGAAAACGAAGAAGTGAAATGAATGCAGGAGGGAAACTTCCCTGAAATTACTATAGGGCATAATGGAGGAGTTGGAGTGTACTCCCTCTGCTTGAACCCTCACAGTTTAAAAAGTTTACATTTGTCAGGGTTGAGAGGCACATTGTTTGAAAGTAGAGAAGCAGCTCTACGTTTTGATGGTAAAATGATGACTGTAGAGTAAACACTGTGGACACAGCGGCCGTTTAAAGAGAAATTTCTGAGTATGAGTTCTGAGACATCAGACATAACAAGCTGTGTCCAAATTCAGGGGCCGCATCCTTCGAAGGACCCGTCCTACGTAGACCGGGTCCTTCGTGGCCCAGGAAGACCGCAAAGGCCGGAAGTTAACGGCTGTGAAATTGGACAGTCTAGATTTCTTCATTCCCCAGTCATCTAAATGGCTATTTGAAGAACAAGTTATGCTAATAGTCAAAGTCAAAGTGAAATTTATTGTCAATCAAACATGTAATAATACATTACACAGAAGACTGAAATTCCGTTTCTCCAAACCCCAAAATGTGCAGTATTAAGAACAAAAAAAGACACACAACTAAGCGTAAAAACCGAAGCATAGACTAAATATAAAACACTACTAAGCATAAAATGTAAATAAATAAAAAATTAAATAAATATCAACAAATCACACAACATAAGATAGGCAGTGGGGATACAGTTTCTAGTCTAACACAGTGTACCAGAATGTAGTCAGGTTGAGGTATGTTACTCGAGTGCAGTGTTGTATTGTTGTACAGGTGTGCAACAATACAAGTGCAATATGGCAAAGTGCAGAGTGCAGAATAGCAGAATGGAGATAGATGAGTTTTAATAACGTATGTGCATAAAAAGAGTATTTTGCAGACATTGTGTCTGCCATTTATACAGTTTGCTGGTCATTTTATGCGTGTTTTCATGAGTGAGTTAAGCAACCTGATGGCCTGTGGGAAAGAGCTATTTCTGAGTCTGGTAGTCCTGCAGCGCATACTGCTGTAGCACTTGCCAGATGGTAGGAGGGTAAACAGTTCGTGTGAAGGGTGTGTGTGGTCTTTGATGATGTTGATGGCTCTTTTCTGGCAGCAGGATGAGTATAGGTCCTGGATGGAAGGTTGGGCTGATCTGGTGATCT
>JASGAU010370272.1:31645-50314 GCA_030220045.1 Australoheros facetus | reverse complement strand
AGGATTTGAAAAGGATTTGAAACTTCCCCATTCATTTTGAATGGCAAAAATGAAGATTATAAAAAGTTCAATATCTTAAAAAGTATAAAGGTTACAAAAAGGAAAAGTAATAGTATAAATCTCCAGAACAGGCTGAACGTTTTGATACCAGAACGGTGTCCGTAGCCCAAACGCTGCTTGAGTTTTTAGCGACCGAAGGTTTTTGGAGTACAAGAACAATACTGTGAATGCTTGCAGCATTCACAGTAAAAAAAAAAAGTGTTCTTATGTTTATTTTATTGCAGTATAGTAGTATTGTATGGTTGTATGTATAGTATGTTGTTTTGGTGCATGCAGGAAAGTTATTTTCACTTATTGTGCCCGATCAGACTGAAACTGCCCATGTAACAACTCCCTGAGGCTTCTGTTTGATTGTGCAAGACCAGAGAGCTCACTGTGACTGACATAGATTACTGGCCATATTGGAAATCATATCCTCAGTCAGGTGTTTACTTTGTAATAATAAAACAAACAAGAAAAATCAATGCAAGAGATTAGCTGTTCATTTTTTTCCCCCATGAGAGACTAACACTGCAGTAAATCACTTCACAAGTTATCCTCACAACAAATGGGAAACTTAGATTTCAGCAAGTTATAGAATGGATAACTACAAAGAAGTGGTTCACACTCAGCCTGATGTTAGTGTGCTGATGTTTAATCTTACAGTGCTTAAACACAAATGGCAGCTAAACATCATACTGCTGGGGTGCACTGATATTGCCTTCCAGTGTCTGGTCCTCGCTCCAGTTGGCACAGACCTTTGTCACAGCAGCTATTTTGACATGTAATAGCTGGTAAACTAATTGGGAGAAAAGTAAAGTTTTTTGTGTGAAATAATCAAGATTACAAATGGCAAAACAACTTGGGCTTAATGAGGTCATTACACAAGGCAGGGGAGCTTCCAGCAGGTGAGATCCTCTCTTTACTGGCCTCCTGGCTGTGGCCCTCTCCCACTGTGAGGGGAGGTGGGGGTGTCACCCCTGCGTTTCATCCCTCAGCCAATCATCATCTCTAATAAATGAAACTCCACAGGAAGTGACATGCCAGTGAACACTAATTATGCTCAGCAGGGGAGGCCGGCTGCAATTAAGCCAGCTGCTAAAACCTTTCTCTAGCAATGCCTGTGGAAGATCACCTGGCTCTTCAGTCCACAGAGAGTCAACTAGAGCGTGTGTGTGTGGGTGTGCAATAGGAGGGTGTTTTTGTGTTAGAGATGGATTGGTTCAGGGGGTCTGACCCTGATATTTAACAGTCTTTTAATTAGAATAAATCAGAGCGCTTTCATCTTGGTGCAGAGATCTAAAGGGCAGGTAGACACCTTTCAGCATTTCCAGTCCTACTAAGGGGGGATGCCATTTACACTTATACAAACACTCCACTGATGACAGGTCACTGACATAAAAGCAGAGAGGAATGTACAAAGAATAGTTCAACTCCAAATTAGCATTATTTGGACACAGTAGATAGTTTCTCTCACCAAAGATGGTAGGGGAGAGTGGGGTGAGAAGAGCCATTTTTTTCCCCCCTTATGTGATCCTCATGGTTAGGGAAAATGAGGCAGCAGTACAATGAAAGTATTTAAGCTAATTTCAGGATGTTTCCTATCAATTTAAATGATCAGGCTGCATTGATGACAAAGAGCTCTAAAAGTATGAATGAATGAATGAATGAATGAATGAATGAATGAATGAATGAATGAAAGAAAGAAAAGGCTTCCTGCAGCTCAATTTGCCCCAGGTTAGGGGTAAGTTGATCTGAGTTGGTGGGTAAGTTACACTGACCATCTAATGTGAATCAAACTCACGTTAAATTCTAAAGATAATTTACCTCGTTTAAAAATGAATTTAATAACCCTTTTTCCTTTTACAAATACAGTATTATTTTTTATTTTCGTTAAGCTAACTTAACCAAATGAAGCTTAAATTTCAGTATCTTTAATGGTTTGTGTAGAGGAGGTATAGCGGATATACTGGACAAAGGATGCTGAAGATGGAGTTGCCAGGCAGGAGGAAAAGAGGAAGACCACAGAGAAGATTCATGGATGTAGTGAAGGACCTAAAAAGGGTCTGTGTGACAGAGGAGGATGCTGGGATAGTCTGAGATGAAGGCAGATGATGTGCAGTGGTGACCCCTAAAGGGAGCAATGAAAGAAGATGATTTCTGAAACAATGTGTAGAACACCATAGTTGTAACCCTCCTAAAACCAGACTAAACAGAGAGCTGTTACTGCAGTCTGAATTGTTAAAGATTATAGTGACTTACAGTTCATGCAAATAGAATCTTAGCACCCCTTATAAGTAGATATCCTGCTAAAGCTGGTAGGTGTATGTGCAAATCTGTTGTAAATATACAGTACCAGTCCAAACCTTTGACTGGTACTGACTTAACTGCTATGTACAGTTCTCACTAATAGTTAATATAAATTAATTATGTTGTTTTCGCCAGATTGTCAAAGAATTCCTCAACAGTAGTTGTTTTTTTTAACATTGAAGCTCTTCCCAAAGATGCTGCTTCAGGCAGAAGCAGGAATGATCGTGGTGAATCATAAAACTCTTGAGACAATCTTGACCTAAAAGAACACGGATTCTTCTATCAAGCTACTCTATTTAACTTTCACACAAGATAAACGAGCCTTTTCTGACCTATTAAACAACCTCATTTCCTGCACACTTGCTCTCTTTCTCCTCTGGTGAAAATCATCTTTGCTTTGAACCACTGGCTCAATTTTCCTAACAGCAGTTGCCCCGCTTCACCCGATAGCTCCCATTTTGTAAATTACTACCCATCTTATTGTTTCAGGCCAATCACCAACGTGCATCAAAAATATTTCAGACCTGAATACATTTGTTTTGATGGAGCTGCCAAAAACTGTTTTTAAGAGTTAAAAGTGCATGGCTGACAATACACAGAGGGTGGGTCTAGTTACCCACTGGCTTATTTTATTCCACTCTCCCCGACTGAACTTTACTGAATTGAGTTTACCTTAATCAACAAGGTTGTATTCAAGAACAGCAGGAGGTGATAAATGAAATGGATGGTTGGCTATTTTTAGTGAAATGTGTGTAATAAAGCCATTGTAAGCTATCTGTTATCACAGCAGACAGAACAAAGTTAGAGAACAGCTGGTGAACACAGTGAGTTAGAGACTTCCATAAGGAGCACACACCAATGTAGGACTGAGGTGAGAGTAATTAAATGAGTTAGGTGGCCATCAGGTGGCTGTAACACTGTAACCCTGTGCTGTGATGCATTTATCTTGCTATTTGTGTCATGTGATAATGTTTCAGTGCTGTTTCCAGGTTGTTGTGCTGCCACCAGGTGGCCAAAATATGAAGTTTTTTTTTTTTTCCTTTTCCCAATAAAGTTTGAGCCACCGTATGTGAACTGTGAAAAGGGTAAATAAAGGTGGTTCCAGTTTACTGCCCCAAACAGGGTGAAGATACACAAGAATGCAAAAGAAACACATTTACAATTCCTCAGTGTTGCAGTTCATTTAGTGTTTAGTTTTTATAATCCCTTATATAATCTTTTTCTGTTTTGTATAACTGGCTTTAAATGGGAAAAACAGGCACTGCCAATTCTAAATACATCACTGAGAAATGTTTTTGTTTTTGAAAGAAAAGCACATCCCTTTTTAACTAATGCAACATTTAATGTAACATGAAGCTGATAAGCTCTTTTGCAGCACAACAGCTTTCAGGTGTGTTAACATGGTCAACTTGACTTTTAACATTAAGACTTACATTTGGCAAAAGTGCACTCACTGGCCACTCTATTAGGTGCACCCTGGCAGTACCGGGTTTGACCCCCTTTTGCTTTCAGAACTGTATTCATTCTTTGGAGCAACAAACATTCCTGAGAGATTTTGGTCCATATCAACATGATGGCATGACAGTATGGCATTCATGATGTGAATCTCCTGTTCCACCACATCCCAAAGGTACTCTGTTGCATTGAAATCTGGTGCCGGTGGAGGCCATTTGCCATTTGAGTACAGTGAACTCAAAACCAGTTTGAGATGATTTCAGCTTTGTGACATGGTGTGTTCTGCCTGAACTGTGGATACAAGGCAGGATGGATCCACGCTTCATGCTGTTTACAAATTCTGACCCTACCATCTGAATGTCACACCAGAAATCTATACTCTTCAGACCAGCTGACAGCTTTCCACTTTTCTATTGTCTTCTTCTATTTGGTCCTCCTGTATGAATTAAAGGCTCAGTTTCCTGTTCTTCCTGACAGGCCTGGCACCCCCTGTAATCATCTGCTGCTGTAGCCCATCTGCTTTAAAGTTTGATATGTTGTGCATTCAGAGACGCTCTTCAGCATACCTTGTTCCAACGGTGGTTGTCAGCTTCAAGCATGTCTACATTCCTAAAGGCATTGAGATGCTGCTATGTAATTGGCTTATATTTGCATTATGAGCAACTGAATAGGTGTATCTAACAAAGTGGCCTGTGAACTTAACATGGGAGTGACAGTTCCTGAAAATGGGCCTCTGTAAGCCTACGCAGGAAAGGAAAGGTTTAAGTGACCAGTAATTACCTTTGACTTGCAAAAATATAAAAAATAAAATTAAATATACTAAACAAAAATTAAATAAATAAAAACATTTTAACATCAGTTAAAAATATCAATTTTTATTTTCCAATTTTTACTTTCCCATGTATTCATTTGAATTTCAGTTTCAGACACAGAGTCACAGCCTGTGTTTGCATAGGTATGATAATGAGGTAAAACATGGGCGCTGGCAAACTGCATTTTCCTGTTATCTATTAAAATTCCCCAAGTAGTCAAATAGGAAATATTTAGAAGCACCTAACAATAATACTAAAACATCCCTGTTCCAAAGCCTGCAGTTGCAGTTGCAGTTGCAGCTGCGGTTTTAAAACCTTCAGGGTGCGAGTTAACTCAAAAATACAATAAAAAAAATAAAATTAATGAAAATAAAAAACATAAAAACTAAAAAAAAAAAAAAAAACCTTCTCATTTCCTACTACATATCAGACATGCATCTTTCACCATAAGAATAAACTTACAGCATGCATTGAGGTTTTTTCACTGGCTACCATCAGTCCAGTTTAAACCCATTATCATTCACAGATAAAAACTTAATTAGTGGCATTTTTTTCTTAATATAAGACATCCCTTTATAACTAATTCGCTTGAAGAGGCATCACATTTGGTACAGAGGTTTCACTGTAAACATTAATTTCTCTTTGATTTTGTGAATAAATACTCCTGGAACAATTTCATATTTCCAACAACAAATTGGTAAACAGAGTAAAAGAAACTAAAAGCACTAAAATTCACATCTCTGGCTCTTTCAAGTGGATAAAGCAGACACATGTAATACACAAGCCTAAATCTTAGACTTAAAACATACCTTTGCTATAGCGTGCTGTACTTATATCATTTTCCACTTAATGCACATCAGTGTACAGCGTCAAGAGTTCCTCACTTATCACCTTTTCTATGACCTTGTAACATACAGGAAAGACATTTTGAGGCAGTCTGTTACTGGATAAGCGGTGGTCCCCGATGCCTCTCCAAGCTCTTAGGTTAGGCTCTAGAGAGAAGAAATGCAAAAAGATGCAAAAAAAATTTATCTGTTTATTCATACAGTTTGACATTAGGAAAAACAAGACCGTTTACCTGTTTGGTGTTTTCTGTCCAGCAGATGGAGCCAAACCAGGTTTTCCTCACTGCAAGGCACTGGCGGTAACCTGTGGGCCTTTCACAGGGTTCTGCATGCCAATAACAAGTGAGACGTTGCACATTTAGTTCATTGATGCAAAGTACACACATCTTTACTTATGAATGTGAAGAAGATGCATTCACCCCTGATTCTTTTTTGACAGGGCAAGGTGGTGGAGGTCTTTTTGGGGGGTCTGGTCGATGTTTGGGTACTGCTGAAGGCTGTGACTGGTTTTTGGGATCCAGGGAGCGTGAAGGTGAAGGTCTTGCGGGTAGTGGAGAAGCATGGTTCGGTTTCTGCCCCACAGGCACAGGGAGACTGCGAGCCTGAGGAGATATCCCTCTCTGGGGCTGTGGTGTCTGCTTTCTCTGCTCTGCAGGGAACACGGGTACTGGAGGAAGCTTCCCTGCAGGATGTGCAATAGCATGCTTGGGCCAAGGTGGGCAAGACTGACTCGGATGAGGAGAAGCCTTCCCATGTGGAAAAGCACAAAGATAACAAGTAATTTTATCAATTTTGAAGCATTACATTACAGACATTATTGAGATAGTCTAAGAGTGGGCTTTTTTTACCGAGTCTTGTTTCTTTGGTGAGAAGGTTGGGTTGCTATGACCATTATTGCAACTATTTGCATGCAGGGGTTTGACATCGATTGGCTCTGAACTGTGGATGTCAACACAGATAAACCTAAAGACATGATTCATTCTGGACATTCACACAATGCAAAGCAAAGATGTTATCCACAAAGTTTTTAGTATTTGGCACTTCAGAATTGCATACCTTGGTGCTGATGGTGAAGCATAAGGTTTCAGTAAGAGGAGTTTATGTCTACCGAAGCGCCAAAATCCAAAAGCAGCCAAACCCATAAAGACAACCAGGAGGAAAACGAGCAGGACTGGAAGAGCACTGCCTATTGGAATATAAAACAGACAAGAGTCAAAAAAATAGTAAAAATCTCAAAGAAATCTCTTGATTTCATGAATCACTGTTGCGTGGGTCTCACTGGAGCTGGTGACAGGTCCACTGTCCACACTCCCCCCGGATCCTTTCTGGTTACAGAGAGGAGGAGCCCAGCCCGAATCACAGTGGCAGTTACGGTTGTTGTTGCACAGCTGGTAAGCGAACAGAGACATTTTGTATGACAGAAGGAGAATCTGGGACAGAAAGTTGAGGTGTAGTAACAAAATATACTGAAAAAGGTACATTTAATAAAACAGGCATAGTTTATGGCATTTGTATCGCTACACTATATTTTATAGAGGGGATGATATTGCTGCATAATACAGTCGTATTTTTGCTTAAGTAAGATAACGAATCCCAGTCTTCTACTTGTTTATATTATTTATATATTGTTGTGTTGCTACTTTTAATCCAGTAAAGGATCCTGCACCTGCACCTGTCTCTCCCAAACTCATCCTGTTCCTGCACCTCTGCTTGGGCTGCCAGCTTTCAGTAACTGTAGGCTAAAGAAACTCACTCCGTGTCCATGACACTTGGCATTGCAGTCATCCGTTTTGAGAAAAGATGCATTGCGGCACATTCCATTAAAGCAAATCTGTTAAAACAAAAGAAGCGTGAGGAAGAACATTAGAGAAGTGGTTAGAGACAAATTACTTATCCACTTTCAGGTGAAAACGAAATCCCTGATGATCCATTTTCTCTGTCTGATCTAAACAGTTTTGTCTGCTGTGTTTATGACTTAAGAACAAGTGAAACTTCCTGCACCATGTTTGAAATAAATCATCGAGAAAAAAAAGCCATGAATGCTTTTAGTCATGGTCCACGGAGTGGTGGCATACTTCAGTCATGTGACTTGCCTCTTGGGCTTCCACAGAAATCTCATGGAAAACTTATGATCTGCTCAACATGTTTTAGTCATTTTGCAGCACCATATCAGAATTTACTTCATGATAAATCACAAAGATTACATCCACAAGCTTTTCAAATGACAGCAGTGTGCGCTCCTTACTACTACTGGAAATTCAGTTTGGTACATCTTCACGAGTCTCACCGAGTCTTCACCACACTTAGTGCCCGTCATGACCAGGCCTGGATCCAAAGTGTCACCCTGTGGCTCCTCGTCCTCCTTGCCAAGCTTGTACACGTGTGTCCCCCTGCACGTGATTTTGCTGTTTCCCTCTTTAACTGTGGTTTCTATGGAAACAGCATTGTTCTCAATAGGCTTGGAGGCTGCAGATGAGCACTGGATTTTCCCACATTTAGCATCCCTGTTATGTAAAGAATTAAGAAAAAAGATACGCTTGAGGTGAGGGAGAAGTAAATGAAAGTGTGCAGAGTGTTTGGCTGAATGATTTGGTTTTCACCTCTCATTGCATCTCCTGTATTTCCCAAACTCATCTTTGCCACAGTTCCCATATATATCACCGGCTTCATTTACCCTCTTAAAACACAGGTCGGGGGCTGGGCGAGCATCTGTGGAAAAATGAACAGAAACATAAAAACCTCTGCACATACACAAACACAATAATACACATGCAGAGATGCATGCACAGTGTGTTATTTGACCATCTCATGAAGACCAGATGGCATCCCTTACTGTTCAATGTAGCTCCTGTGGTACTACAAAGGTTCTGTCACCACAGGAATATGGACACCGTCCAATAACAATCCCTAGTTCTGTGACCCACCAAGGACTCATCTTTAAATATACTGAGCCTAACCGGGTGTCTCAAGAGCTTGAAGAAAAAAAAAAGGGTGACTGGACTTCTGTAAGTTTTTGAAGACATTTCACCTCTTATCCAAGAGGCTTCTTCAGTTCTAAAACCAAAAGCTGGAGAGTCCCAGGCATTAAACCCTGGAAGGGGGGGGTGTCCTCTTGGGAGGTGTTCATTGACCCACTAGAAATCATGTGTGTCATCACATGAAACAAGGTGTGAAAAAAGGCGTGGGTCATTACCAGCAGGGGTAAAACTTAATTCTATGGAAGCAGTAAGGGTGTACTTAATTTTTCCACACTGTGATTAAACTGGAGAATCCACTTTACCCACCTTGTCCCCAAAGTGAGCGACACTGCTGCTCCAGGGTCAGACACATGCCGGTGTAACAGTAGGCCTTCCCACCTGCACATGACGTGCCATCCACTAAATAAAAATCAGCAGGGCAGGACTCTGTCTTCCCGTCACAGTACTCTGGAAGGTCACATGACCCAGAGGGACCACGGCACAGCACACCCGGGCTCTTCAGCTTTCATAGTGACAGGCAGAAATCGGGTGACAAGCTTTAAAAAAAACTGAAATCACGGCAAAAATAAAGCTAGAAAAGATATAGATACATAACAGCTGGGGATTTCCCACTGAAATGTCATTTAGGAATTTTTTTTTTGTTTCGTTCCCCCACCAGCATCATCATCAGTTTCCGATATACCTACCTTGCAGTTGTGACAGCAGACACCGTGGGCACACTCAGCTCCAGCTTTCAGGGTACAGTTGTTGGCATTACAGCATGGACTTGTGCACTCCTAGGCAAAATGTGTTGTAGATTTATTAAAACCTGGCAAAAGCATCAAGAGAAAATAAACACTGCATACGCACAGACACCCACTGACCTCTTCGTCTCCACAGTCACATTCTTCTCCATCTTCCAGGTAACCATTACCGCAGCGATGCCCTCCGTACATTGTTCTGGTGTTCGGCAGATTAAAGAGACACTTTCCTCCTCCAGAGCTCAGGTAGCTCTGCAGCTCCTTCAGGTTGTATTCATTAAACACACGAGGAAATGGATGCCTGAGCACGAGGTAAGGAAATCAGGGAAATCAAGTCAGATTTTACCTTTCAAATCTATTATTTAATTCCCTTTCTCTTGGTTTACTAAATGCAGTTTCTTTTATGTTGGCAAGTTGTATTTTATACCCAGTAGCAGCAGCCATGATACAGCCTCCATCTTCTGCACTTGCGTGGCAGTATCCTGGAATGTCGTGGCTCATGCCGAAATTGTGGCCCATCTCGTGCGCCACGGTGGCAGCAACACCAACTGCTAACTCTGAATGGTCCTGTTCAAGAGGACGTTAGGATCAGTAGAAATGAATGCATTATGCTTTCACTTGATGCATGTTGATGTAGTGTAGTATCAGCAAACTGAAATCTTAGCAGAAATCCTAAGTAGGTCACATTTGTGTTTGTTTACACTCGTCTCTTACCATGTTTACTCCACCGGACTGGTATTCGGAGCACATGGCTTTGAGAGGTGCCAGCCCGATGGTCGTGCCCCGGAACGACTTCCCCCTGGAGACAAAAGACATCACTGGGAATTAGTTCCAAGTGGACAGCAGCCCACTGGGATACAACCAGTGTTGATTATTGCCTTGCACAATGACCACGAAATCAACTAGAGTGACAGGAGTCCACACGTGTGACAAATGGCAAGACAAGTGGGAGATATAAGAGCGAATGAGAGACACTGACGTGATCAACTGAGCATTGTCGTTGGGGAGACTGCGTAGCTGTTTCTGTCTCCACGACAGGAATGCTGCCAGAGTGCTATGTGGGTTCTCAGAGACGCTGATCATGTCCCGGCTGGTCCACACTTCCAGGCCGATTAATGCCACACGGATATTTAAGGTTTTGTAGTACTGTTGGTGTAGGCAGAAAGAGGAAGAGTGAAAAACAGAAAAATCATGAACACAAAAAACCCCAGTGTCTGTTTTTTTTTTGTTTCATATTAGATGTTACCTTGTCAACTAAGTTGGCAGCCTCCACTAATTTCTGTTTTGTCTTCTCAAGATCAGCGCCGTGCTTCTCATACTGCAACCAACATAAACCACAATGAACACAGAACATCTACACATTTTTTAAAAATCTTTCCAATAAAGGGTACATCTCACACTTCACACATCATAGCTGAAGTAGGAAAATATATAAACCATACTTCCAGAGCCTAACAAATGATGCTGTCATCCCATGATCCATGATTCTGCCCACAAAGATAACGCCACATATAAACAGCCACATCCCCAACTACAACATTTGATGGTTCACTACAAAAACCCCCAGTGTGGTTGCAAAGTCAACAACTGTAAGCAAAGTCACCACAGTGTTCTCACCTCAGTCTTGTCAGCCACAATGAGCAGCTCTACATACTTCATATTCTGACTAAGATCCCGTTTTTCCTAAAGAGGAAGGCAATATAAAGTTTTTATAAATCTTGCAAAGAATCTCACTGAGGAGGTTACTGCTACTCAGCTCACCCTCACACTCCGTGGTGACATCATTCCCTGGATAAAGTCATTACGCCTCTCCTCATGCTCCTCTTTGCTGTGGTGATGCTGACAGTGACCCCCAGGTAGACGAAGACTCTCGGCTCTGAACACGGCGTGCCGGTCAGCATCCGTAGAAACAGTAAGAGGCTCTATCAGGTAGCTGACGCTTGTGTTCAGAGAAATTAGTCCCCTAGGAGGAAAAAAAGTCATATTGAGGAAATCACTGTGCATCAGTGATGTCTTAATATTCATTTGGCAGAGGGTCGCGCTTCTGTGTTTCTCTGTTGTTGTGTAAATGAAGATCAGCTGGGACTGACAGTCGTATGCTATCGCCTTCAGAGCCACTTATCATCACAGTCACCTATACTCAAACACACGAGTGCACACAGAGCAGTGGGGCATGCAGCTGCAGAAAACATCTGGAGAAATCAGACGCCCACATGTCAATGTCCCTTTATGCTGTATTTGCATTCCTTCACCGAATCTGCATTAGCAGGAAGATGGTTATTTACTCATCCTCCAGATGCAGAGCATTAACCCAGAAAAATCACACACATGGCTGTGATGTCTGTCAGCCCTCGCTGGTTCCTCCTCAGCTGCCTGCCTCTCCTCTCTCTGTTTGTCTCCAGCAGGAAGCAGCAGCTGCTCTGGAGACACATCAGGAGAACACACGGGATCTCCAGTACTGAGCTGTACTCAGTGAACCAACACTGAAGCCAGTGACCTACTAAATTCATGGACTACACGAGACAGCACACAGGACTGTTTCCTGTCACATTATCTACTGACCCACAGCTTGATCACAGGCTGAAAAAATCATGTTCATAGGCAATCTTTGACGCCTACTGTCCATCTGTCAAAATCTGTGCATGTCTATTTTTCCCCAAGAAAACATGGAGTTTACAGAAGCGTCCTCTTATCTGTTAATAAGGTGAAACACATGTTTTTCATGGCTTGAGCAATTTGGAGATTTTGAGCCATTTGATCAGAACACTACACACTCGTGGAAAGAAAATGTCACAAATGCACATTAAAGTGTTTATTTACCAACACCGTCTATTAGACGTTTATACAAAACTAGTGGAAAGTGGAGCTTGTAGCTCAATTGCATATTTCAACTTTAATATAACTTGTAATACAAAAAAAAAAAACTTTTAATGTAATTAGTTAATGGGGGCAGACTCGTGGCGTTGTTACTTTTTCTTTTATATATTTTTATCCATGGAATATGACAACATGTAGCTATAAAGGCCATCTCTTACTCTGAGCCATGCTGACTTAATGAAAGGGTAATTAATTTTGGAGGGATTTATTCTTTTAAAACTCTAAATGTTAGGCTGCTTAATGATAATAAAACAATTCTTTATTACCTGAGTCCTGAACAAATGCTGACAGCGACGCTGGAGCCTTCCACGTCCCGAACCTTGCCATGGTAGAAACAGTGCCGCTGAAAGACAAAATCTTAATTAATCAGAAATTGTAGTACTTTCAATCAAAAACTGTCACCAGCTCTTTATCACTCTCCTCCCACTCAAGTTGATCAACTACACTGATATCTATTAGTTATAAGTCCCCTCTACAGGCTAAAAGCATGAAACGGTCTCACAGACTCACAGTGCTGGGTCGAGAAGAGGACCTGCGAGCTCCATCGGGAGTGTACCATATTTCCTGATATCCAGGGGCCAACAGCTGCCTGGGGAAAGTCAACACAAACTCAGGGATGACAAAATAAACTGTATTTAGTGAGAGCCAATCAATCTATGGAAACAGCAATATGGTGAAATAATAGTAAAACACAAAACCGCACGAAACTAAGACGATAGCAGAGGAAAGTTTCTCTGGAGCAGCTCATAAAACATTAACTCTAACAGAGACACTCCCCAAAACCAAACTGCTTTCAAGACTTCAACAAAGACCCTGTTGGAGATCAGAAAGCACACAGGAACATGTGGAAAACTGTTATTAAACCCATATGTACCTTTCCACAGTGATCCTTTTTACTTCTTAGAGAGTACTGGTGTACTCTTGAAGCAAGAGATGATAACTTCCCTATGCTGACAATTTAAGTTGTCGGTATGTCCAGACTGCATGTGTTTGACAGAAGTATTATTTAGCAATGCGCTCGAGGTTCTTTTGTATCTTTCAGGCTGTGATGAACATGCACAAAGAAGAATGTACTTGGATAAAACATCATCATCATCTCCTTATATGTATGCGTGTGACTAAGCCCAATGTTTACGGCAAAACCGTTCTTCCAGTTTCACTCATAAACTTTAACTCATTTTCATCTCCTCCTCATGCCAACTCAGATCCGTCAAACAGGCTGTAGCTGCAGTGAAGTCAAGCTGCAGAGAAGCCCCAAACATATCTATTGATGTTGTTTCCTGCTGCAGGAAACTGCAGGAGTTTGACATTAACGAACCTAACAGATTTCATTATTGATAATTTTTCTTCATTTATTTTTAATCTAATGGCTTTTAAGGGAAATAAATAAAAACAAGTTAATCTTCTTGGAAATATGCCTCAGCCCCATTTGATTTCTTGCTCCTAGTTAAATATCATATCTATCAGCCAGGAGCTGGCCGACTTGTACGAATGTCTAAACTGGTGGAAACTATGTTTTGCCCAAAGGTACTAAAGCCCATCTACCTGCCTATCCAAAACCTATGAAGCTATTTAGGTTAAACAGGGTTAAAATGATTTTGTAAAACCTACACAAAAACTCTAATGCAAACCTGATAAATTATGGTTTTACTGGAGGTTATGGGCAACAATATTTATCTTATTTAATAAGTTTTAGAGCTGCCTTTAAGGGGATTTTGTTAATGCTTTGCAGACTCAAGAAATCTGTTTCCCCATAATTTCCAGCTTTTATGCTAAGCTACCAACCCCCAGCTGCACTTTCACATTAATGCACATGCAAACGTGGCTTCTAATCTCACTGTCTTTATGAAGGCAAATTAGCGCAGATCCAAGTGTGTCAAACTCTTTGAAAGGATGATGAAGACAAGTGAATGGATGCTTGGAATTTTCCTTTTTATCTCTGTCAGATGCCCTCAGGGAAACACGTCTCTTAAGACAATGGCCGCCTGTTGACGACAATCTGACACAAAGCCACACAAAGGCACAAAACGGCTACTTTTAACAGATTATGACTCAGTGGGAGGAGGGGCTCTGTAAGCACATATACATACAACAACTCTAAGAGGGGGCCTCAAAATGATCAATCCGACACATCTGGCTGATGTATCCATGAACAAAATACCCCACCCCACCCCACCGTGTTGTGATTTGGCCTAAACCTCATTTATATCTGACTTCCTCCACTTTTCCAGCTTCCCTAACTTCCTTGAGATATTTCCCATCACCCTCTCTTCTCATGCCCTCTATGCTGCTCTTGATGGCATATTTAACGCCAGTCGATCATGATAGATGACTGAACTTTAGCCTGCTGCTGTTCCACAGTCACTTCTTCCACGACGGAAACACATAAGCACTCCACTTATATTCTCCCTTATCCTCACATGCCAGTCAGTGGCTCAGTTTCTGAGTTGATGTAATGGCTTTATAACCTGCAACTGCGTGACATGTAGATGCAACATGGGATAAACAAAAATATATATCTGGCACATAAAGAATAAACCATCCAAATTTGAATGAAAAGTCTAATCCTAACAATGGATTTGTCACATTCTGGTGCAGCTAGAAATGACTTAAAAGATGGAAAATAATTTCTAAAAGGTTACTTTATAACACCACACTTGTAAATGTAACAACTGCAGTGCCAAAATTCAATCTGTAAAGATCTGAATTAACGTTGAGCAACTTACAAAACGGCAACCACAGAAACCAGAGAATAACAGCTTGCAGGTGTGTCTAGGTTTCATTTCAACTCATCAGTCTCCAGAATTTAGACCACAGTAAAAGAAAAAATATAAAATACTGCACAGGGTTTAAGTAAGTGTGATAAAACAAATTAGAATAACATTAATGGAAATATAAAGAAGAGGTTGGTCTATGAGCTGCTGAAGCTGGTGAAGCCAGCCTGCACTGTCGTGTGCCAAATACATCAAATTCAAAACGGTTTGCATCCTAATGCTGAAAGGGTGAGGGGAGCCATTTATTTGTTTATTATGCTATTGTAATTTCTCATGGAAATTAAATACAATACTGCTAATAATTCCTCATTTCTCCACCCCTTTTTGAATCTCAGTCATAATTTTTGGCCAGCGATGAAATCTAACGTCACTGACAAGCACCGAGTCAGCCAGCGTGAAACTCTGCACCAACACTGTTGGAATACCCCAAAGCTTTATGCCTAATTGTATTCTGCTGAATACTGTGACAGCTTTCAAATCAAGACTGTAAATAAAAACCTCTGTGCAATGGCAGCCAGCAGCAGCGACTGGATGTCGTCCAGCGCCCGGACAGATGCTGTGATTGAGGAGCGCAGTACTGGCTGAATCAGGACGGTCTGGCGGTGGAGTGGAGACAAAGGCTTGGTTCAGCCTCAGGAAGAGAAAGAAGGGATGGGGGAGTAATGCTAATGTACTTGAGAGACAGAAGGGGGGGTGGGTTGGGGGTAATGCTTTAGGGTCAGTGGGTCACATTCTCTCATAGTATCAGATGACATCACCACATCGAGCTGGAAGATGGGGAGGGGGGGGAGGCTGATGCAAAGTCAAATTACCTCTCAGCAACAGATGATGAAGAGGCTTTTATTGCAGACAGAGGCTAACGTTCTGCTGTGTGAAGCCCTGCTTGAACACACAGGCCAACACAGAGGCCTAGATTAATGCGTCTAAGCAAACAGGACCACTGTGAAACTAAACATAGACGCAAGGGAAACAAGGACAAGCGAATCCACACTCTGCTCTCTGCTCCCTAGACCTGCAATCCATCAGAGCCGTGCTTTCAAGTCATGTTTGTGTTCTTTTGGGGTGTACAAATGTGTCTGTGTGTGTCGTCTGTCTGCGTGTGGCCACAGTCGCCCAAAGCCTGACCACAACGAACATGTGGGACACGTATATTTGTATTAGAGCCCTGGGGAATCTCAGACGAGGTGAGAGAAGGGGCAAAAAACATGAAAGAATGGGGTGCACATTTTTTAAGTTGGGCAGTGTTAAGACATATGAGGTGTGGGCATGATGACAGTAGAGAAGAGGAGAAACTATATGGTGTAAATTTCCCATGAGGGTGCTTAATTCAGATTAATGCACTTAACAGTGTGCAGGAAGGGCATTTAAATAGAGAATATCGGGCAGAGGAGGAAGGAAGAGTATCAACCAGTATGAACCAGAACTCACACCCAAACTGCCTCCAACTATCTCTGTTTTCCTCTTTCTGTGGCTTTCAACACCTCCAGCTCATCGTTCAGTTTGTTACTCTGTTTCCTCCTTCGCTCACTGCTTTTACACCCTTTTCCTGCTATCTGACTCAGCACACGCAATGGCCCCTGCCTTGCTCTTAACTGAATTAACTCTCTACTGGTGCACTACCTTTCATTAATTTAAAAGCTCAGGCAGCCACATATAAACCCAGAAGGACAAAGAAAGCCCCCCCACCACCACCACCACCCCCGACCAGGGAAGACAGAAATGGATTGAGTGTTGACTCCAGCCATGGGGAGGACTGATGCCCACATAAATTCACAGTTTCCCTCTAAGCTTTGAATAAGTGATACCCTAAGTAAAGAGTAGATGAGATGGAAACTGATTCAAAGGAGGACAGCTGGAGATCTCACAGCCACTTTGGGTTCTCCTGTTATCTGCTGTCTGTCTGGTTTTAGGTGCAACGAGGACATAATGGGAGTAACCAGGACGCAGGGTGGACACTGGCAGCATTTTCTCTGGCTTCTCTCCAAAATCAGACATTAATCTTCCCTGACGTGAACTGGTTTCTGCTTAGGCCAACCTAAAGTCTCACACAGTCATGGCTCCAACATTAGGCAAGCAAAGGGTAAACAGAAACAGAGTAATCCAGTATAGCATGCTCTTTGGAGGAACAAAGCTGGTGGGCAACACTGGTGAACTGCAGTCTAAATAATGATCTACAGAAGAAGCTGCAAGCTTTCTTTGAACCTGCAGCACCACGCTGCAGAGTACAGGAAATACCTGAGCTGAGGAGGTGAACTGAAGCCTTGTTTTTTTTTGGTTTTTTTTAAAGAATGTTGGGCTGTTGTTACAAGGGTTGAGTTGTTACCACTTGATATGTAAAATGCATTAGATAGATAGGTATTGGATGTTGTGTTTCTGGTCACTTGGTGCATTAATTTCTGATATTCGGTCTCTTTCAGCACTATTTTTGGCGGTAACTGTTCACAAACTATTTGCTCCATGTGCCTGCTTTTTAGTGTGGAGCAGCTAGAGTTTAGTGGGTTTGTAGGGCTTTGATACTTGTTATTAAATATAAAACTGAGAGTGTAGGAGTTCAGGCATTCAGGAGAGGCTTAGAGTTTACTATCTCTGTATACCGAAAGGAGCCGATCAAGGTGGTTTGGGATACTCTTTGGAGGCCTCCTAGGTAATATGTGAGGGGCATATTACCTATCCGTGAGGAAACCCAGGGGTGTTGTCCGTTGGTTGGCTTGGAACAACTCAGTGTCCCAATAGAAGAGCTGGAGGTGGTGGATGAGGGCAGAGGGCCCCTGGGCTGCTCTGGTTAGACTTTAGCTCTCACAAACTACGGAGACCCACATAAGCAGAAAATGGCAGCTTGGATGAACGGCTGGATGAATGTGGGAATATTTGCATAATTTTTCCAGATCAATACAGCTCTCAGACACTGTACATTAAAGAATCAATAGCAGAGAAATGTATGGTGTGTCTGCGATTGATAAAACATCCAGTTTAACACTAAAGTGTGTGCATCATGCGATGCACTGTTTCAGCTACTATGATGCATCTTTTTAAAACAGTACCTGTTTTTACATGCAGCTTTTCTGTTGCGTGAAAAATGAGAAGTTTCACAAAAAACAGTTTCACAATTTTTTTTCCTATAGAGAGTACTGCACAGGGATTGTAGTTCCTCTTTCTTAGTAAAATGTGTGATAATTTTTTGCATCAGTTAACACCTTCTCTATCTTCTCAATCAAAAAAAAAGGAAGGACTGCTATCAGTTTTCTGTCATATCGTCTCCATTTATTATCTTACCACACAAGCACACGCAGTTTGTGACTGATGAAAATTCCTCACCCAGGAGGAAATGTAAGAGAGTGACCACCTGCTGGGCTTGGGGAACAGGGGGCTAAAGCCCTCAGGGGGCAGTCAGTCAGACACAGTGGAGTCATGGCTTGTTAGTGTTTGTGCGCCTGCCAGTTAATGAATGACAGAGACGGCAAGCGTTCAAGGGTAAAAATGGACTTCATTCCTAATGTTCATAAAAGCTTCCCAATCCACTTCTACTCTGGCTCGAATCCAAAAGTGATAAACCGCAGCTCCGCTGTTACCACTGATATCTCAAGAGCTGCAACCTCCCCTTCCCCTTCCCCTCCCCAACACCCACACCACCAAGCTAGCACACAGTCTATTACATACTGTAGATGAGACACCAAGCTCCCTTCTTATCACCAGTCTGTTGTTACTGGACAGGAACCACTCCAGCAGATTGCAGGACGTTAGATGCAGAGCCACAATTCTCGCTTCCTGCTTGCCTAACGCACGCAGATCGGGTGTCATCCCTCTGCTGTCCAAAAACCATCAGCCTACCTTCCTCAGCT
>JASGAU010370272.1:14907-31630 GCA_030220045.1 Australoheros facetus | reverse complement strand
CCCCAAGGGGTACTGACCTTTAAATACCTCCATGTGACGGCTAACATCTGGCCAAATAAACACAAGGGCATCTTGTGGAAGACCAAAGACAATGCTGATGAGTGATTTAATCAGCTCCTCTGAACTACTGCTTTACTCTTTTGAATGGAAAGATAAGCTTAAGTTACTCACTCATTCTTCTCCAACAGTAGTGTGAGCTCCTGGCCCTCAGCTACGATGAGAACCTGTGCCTCTGCTGGATGCTGGGAGGAAAACATCAGACACTAATCAGTGACAGCCCCCAGTTGCCTCCTGCTTGATTTCTTAGTTTTTTGCATAATTTTAACATTACACAAAGATAAAGAGAGTAAATACAAAAATGCTGTTTCTTAAATGGTAATTTCATTTATTAAGGGAATAAAAAGTTATGCATGAAAACTGTGTGTCTGTGTGTCTTTTAATCGTTTTTTTTTTTTTTTTCTCAAATGCACAGATAGCGAGATAGATTCACCTCGTTGTTGCCAGACCTCTTGTGCCTGAGAGGATGCAGCCATACGGGATAAGTAATCTCGTAACTCTGCACATTCTCAAGGATGCTCTCCAGCGAGCCCTGTTTGTTTTCTCCTGATTAAAAACATATGGGATGGAGGGAAACGGTGGCAAAATACCGCACGGTGAGAGTTAGTGTCTCATTTTTGGTGTCAGTTAAGAAATAACACCCTACACACCCAACAAACACCTGATGCAACCCTTTAAACAGAGATGCGCTCCTGTGCAAAAACAACGCTCATCTATTCAAGGAAGGCATCCAAATTCTAGTCACGGCTCCGGGAAACAATCGGACTCACCAATGGAAACGGCGCCTTCAGACACAGCAACAGCAACAACGAAGCGGAGGGCAACTAAGAGGCAGACACGCAGAGAGGACCGCGCGGCATCGAGAGGCGGCGGTGGAGGAGGACGCGCTCCAGGACGCATTCTAAAAGCAAATGGCTCAAGATGAAATCGTTAAGCAGAGGCATAAATGTGCAGTCCAGCCCGGTGCTTCTCATCAGAGGAAGAAAACGCCGACGGTGTGACGTCGCAGAGATGCTTTCCAGTGCACATCCTTCGTTAAAACCACTCCCCCCTTATTTCAACAGAGGGTTAAAAGATATATAAACGGTTTTTTTTTTTTTGTTTGTTTAGGATTATTTGCACTGGCTACATATCTTTTAAAAGGGTTTGCTTCAGAAGTGTAATTTAGTAACTTGGTATAACTCCATTATGTTGGAGGACAAAATAGTGGCTTTTAGACACCGTAAAAATGTCAGGTCATCTATTTACTGCTAAAGTATTTTTATTTTTTGCCTTTAATGCCCGCTTCTTTTCCACCCAAGCAGTTTTTTTTTTATGAAGGTTTTCTGCTGTAAATAAACTCCATCAAACAGTATATTTAGAAAATACTTATCCATTATTGTGTCTCTCAAAGCAAGTTATGAACATTTAATGCCACCACATGTAGCCTGAGATATTTAAGTTATAAACTGAAATGTATAAACCAAAAATTAACTATTAAATACAGTTATGAATCTACTTGGACCACAATTTCAGATACTCCTGATGACATCAATGGGACAGAATCAGCAGAATTATATTTTCCAAATGTAAAGCCCGTGCACTGAGGACATTATAAACTACTACTGTCTGCACAATTATTAAACATCTGATTAGGATTCAAATTAAAATCATAAAGTTAGATTATGATGTTGCATTCACAGATCGTTGGCAGTTAAAACTTACTGCTGACCCATCTTGGTTTCTTTTTTAAATGGATGTTTAAAAGATGCCATCTGAATGTGGGACGTAAAAACACAAAGTGTGGTTTTCACACCTATGGTGTCACCAGGGACTTCTGTGTCTGTGTTTTAAATTTAGCAGGAATTATCGCACAACACCTTATTCACACCATTTTCCCAGTAGCTCGGCAACCTTATTAGAACTGAGGAGGCTTACCGGAAGACCAAATACATTTTGGCTTTCAATTTAAGTCACTCCTGAGTTTATTTTCAGTCTCAGTACCCCTGTGGGTTTACGGCTGGCTCTGCATATGCTGTCTTTAAATAACTGCACCACTTGCTCTAACATGTTCTGGTATCTGGACTTTCTAGGCCACCCGCTGAACCGCTGTATGATCTGAGTTTGCCAATGGCTCAAGCGTACAGTTTAGTTATGTTATCAAAATAACAGCACATGTTGCTATTTTGATTATTAACGGTGTATAATTGTTCATTAAATCACTGTAGGTAATGATCGGTGAGTAATTTAAACACAAGGGCTTCTGTAAAGGAATTTACTCCAAATGTGTGAGTAGTAAGTTCACATCTAGTTACATAAAGTACAGTACAGCTACATGCTTTTAACAAGGTCACAGAGCCAAAAATATCTACAGTAACCGAGCCCACTAAAGTAACAAAATACAGCAGGCTTCTACCAGTTCAAGCTTCCAGAAGTCATTCATACTGAGCCGGTCATTTGTAAGTGTGATGATAACTATTCCACCGAGCACATGTCAAGGATAAAGTGTATGCAGGGTGTGTGAGGTATTCTTAGCTCTGATGACAGTGCAGCCCATTCACATCTCTAAATGCTACGCTGGCTGCAAGACAAGGCCGCGGGTTCCTGTCAGGGTATTGATTTCTGCTTTACTCTTATTTCTTGTTTCTTACTACACACTACAAGTGAATGCTTTGCAGAAATGCACACTCCAGCATTAAAACTCAAGGATTAGAATTTCAAGGTAAAACAGATGGACACGCTATGGAAAACCCCCGAGCAATGAAAGCAGAAGCCCAAGAGAAAATATAGCAAACATGCTGAAAGATCAAGTGTTGGTAGTATTCTAAATGCCATTCACGATATCAAATGAGGATATATTTTTAGAAAGGCAACCTTAGGAGAGCTAGATGCATCTCACTGGGCCACAGGAGTAGATGTCACACTGCAAAGATTCTCAAAGGGTTTGCCTGTCTTTAAACATGACAAACATCATCACGTCTGCATCTTAGGAACAGTTTTATATATGAAAGTAAGAATATACTCGAGCTTCAAGGGTAGCATGTTATTTGACACAAAGTCAGTAACAAGCGGCGACTCTGGAGTCATTGCTTAAATGGGGCAGCTTCAACCTCTGAGGTCAGATATGTTCAGAGCAGTTCTTTTTCAACAGGAAAGGTTCCCTTAGCAGTTGTCATCCTCCAGGATGTCTGGGTGTTCCTCCCAGAACTGCTCTCCTATAATGTCACAATGGTAAGCCTCTACCCTCCTCCTGCTGCGTGTGACAGGCACGTCCTTTTCCTCCTCATTTGGTAGCTTCATGCGTTTAGTGACAGTCTCATCTCGCTAGATAAAAGAAATGAGAAATATGATTAATATGAGTAGTTCAACATTTGGAGAACTGCTGGTGATATCCGTCTCTGTAGAGAGGTGATCAGTCTAGTACATAACCCCTGTAAAATCAGCATACCCAAATTTCCTATGTAACCCATGTTTCCTGATGATCGCATTAGATCTACTGTTGATGCCACAGCAAGTGGCAGCCTGGCACATTACTCTAGCAGTGAGCTATATTTTGTTATTTTATGTGTGGGATTTTATGAAGATCTCTCTTCTCTGCTTCTTGTGCCAATATGAATTTCCCCAATGGGGCAAAAAGAAAAAAATGGCAGTGCAGTGATTTTAAAAGCAGATGATGTTTCATTCTCAGACTTCACTGCTTTAAGCAAAGAGGAAAACATCTGAATAAGTGAACAGCCATAACAGTGTGCTTAAACATGCAAAACCACATTAGAAACAACCACAGGCTGTAAAAAAGATGGTCACACCCAAGATGTCACCCACTGATTTGAGCACTACTGGTTTGAGTCTGTGACAGAAGCATTTTGACTGGTGTTTTAAACTCTATAGCGTGACTAGTGAGGGGTGGATCCGACTGAGGAAAACCCAACATTGTACCTTACAACACCAATTTGTCAATCAGAAGGAAGCCATTCTCTAAAGCATGCCCTGCCCTTTTAGAGTGCAGCATCTTCTTTGCAACTGATTTCACTCAGCGAGAGTCAGCAACCTCCAGGATCCCGTAGGGAAATTCACATTTTTCCTAGCAACCAGTGGTTGCATCACAATATGCAATATGACAGATATAAATGAGAAGCCTCAATAACGCTGGATTGATTTATGCAACAGCAGGAGTCGCCCCCTGCTGGCTTGGCTGCCCCCTGCTCGGCTTCACTTTTCAGACTACCACTAACTTCTGTACACTGTAAACCCAGATTTTGATTTGACTTAAAAATATTGAGTTCATTTTATTTAAAATTGCCTAGTATGTGAACATTACTTGTTAATGCTGAGTAAGCTGAACTGTTTCATGTCCTTTTTTATTGTAATTATGTTTTTAAGTCCAATCAACAGCTCCTACTGAAATAAACTGAGTTTATATTACTTAAATATCTGTCATTCTGCAACATTACTTATTAATGCTAAGTAGACTGTACTTTTTGATGGTCTATCTTATTGTAATTATGTGTTTGAGTTCAAACAATTTAATATCATCAGGTTTTGCACCCGCTAAAAATCTAGCTGATATCGGTTTTGACAGGATTACTGAGCAGCAGAACATTGGCGTGGTGGTTAGCAGTGTTACCTCACAACTAGAATAACACCTAACAGGTCTGGGTTCAATTCCACCTTGGCCCCTGCCTCTTGCTGTGTGGAGTTTGAAAGAGTAGGTATTTGTTTTTCATGTTTATGTTTTGTTCACCCTCTAGTTTTCTACTTGTACAGTTTTTTATTGTTCCATGGACAGATGTTATTTGTAAATGTTAATGTACCGCTGTTCACCAGGGCTGAGTTTTATCATGTTTGTTCGTAAAAAATATTGCTGCAGGCAGCACGGTGGTGTGGTGGTTAGCACTGCTGCCTCATAGCTAGAATAGCTATCTAATGATCTGGGTTCGATTCCACCTTCACCTTGCTGTGCAGAGTTTCCCTGTGTCTGTGTGGATCTGAAAACATTGAGTTACTGGGGTTAGGCTAATCGGTCACTCTAAATTGCCCACAGGTGTGAATGGTTGGCTGTCTCTCTCTGTGTTAAACAACCTGTATGGGGTGTACCCTGCATCTCACCTTATGTCAGCTGGGATGATTTAAGGCAACGAGTTACATTGTTTTTTTTTTAAGTAGATTCAACTTATCCGGGTTTACAGTGTATAAATGTTTCGTTGTCGGGCCAAACCGTTAAAATAAGTGCCCCAAACTATTTTGACACACTTTCAAATCACACAGGATGAAACCACGAGTAGAGACAGACGTATCGTTACAAAAAAAAAGACATTCATGTCACAATACAGGAACACGTCCCCAAATCTTTTATGTTGAGAAAAAGGCGAAAAGCAACAAACCTTTTCCCAAATAAGCATGGTACCTTTCCTGTGGACGGACGATTCATTGTTGTAGTTAATGCCAAACTCTGAGAAGAGGATCTCATTTTTATGTGCGGCTAATGTTCCCTGAAAAGGTAGAAATATTGTAAGACATGCAAAGTGAAGTGTGTACATACAAATTGCCTCACTGAATCTTAAAATAGTACAGCTTTATATAAAGGCAAAACATCTACTCTACCAACAAAAGTATAAGAACAACACCACCCACCAAGCCACGAGTTATATTTAGTGGTTGCTTCAGAATTAAAACTAAAAGGAAGTCAGCCAGACATAAGTAGTAAACGACTCTGTTATCTATTTTTTATTACTATAATAGGAACTGTGAACCACAAATGTTGGGCGAGTTGTGAATGACTCATGCTGCCCAAACATCCAGGGAGAGTGAACATTTCCACAGCTCGTCGGCTGTTTCCCTCACAGAGGTGATTTCCAGAGAGCAGCTGCATCAGCCTGGAGCAGCTGCTGTAAACAGTGACAGCCATGATCTTGTACACACTACAGCAATAAACAGTTCATGAAGACTGTGTTGAAAGCTGACATTTTTTTTTAACTAAAGCCTTTGTTTATTCTGATAAAATATCAAAAATAATACCAAGTGTGCTTCAAATCTTATCTGCCCCTAAAGTCAAGTGATGTATAGCTCAGCTTGCTTTGAAGCGATAAAACCAAGCGACAACTATGTAAATATTTTTCAAGATGAAACTTAATAAATGCCTTTAACAATTAAGTGACTATTAGCTAATGAATTAACCAATTCATTCACATGCAATGGATATTACATAAATATATCAGCACCAGCAAACTTGGAGGTGTACTGGGAATTTATTTTTGATGCTGTTTACACATAAAAACATAGAGTCAGAACACTAATAGTTGAACATATTGATACCTACAAAAACATATCTGCAGCTAGAGAGAAAAACTCAGTAAGTATGCCAATCAAATATCCTTAATGTGGAGAATTTTGAGAGCTGGAAAGGTGGAAGCATTCACTGTTGTTTTTTTTCTGGCACATGGGCAGCCAACATGGATCTACAGAACATGCTTTTGGAGCCAGTTTCCCTTTAGGACAAAGGGAAACACGGCACATTTCGAATACTGTGTGGACGACCTTGTGTACAAGTGTCTTTAACATATTCATGCTTTACAACTTTAAATATGTAGGTGTTTCCATAACATGATTTATTTCATAGTAATTCTTCAACTATTTATATTTCTCTTTTTCCTTTACTCTGTTAACATAAATTTTAAAGGTAATTAATAAGTAGTATTCACCCTCGCCATTAGTATAACGGGCACTATGTGGTCATAAGCACATGCATCTGCCAGTTTGCATTAAAACACACATGTATCAACTGTGTTTCACCTTTAAGCGATCTTCTGCCTCTGTTGTGGTGAGTCCTCTTCCTTGAACTAATGTCCAAAACACTGTGTTGTACAAATTATTTATGTGACCTGAAAGAAATAAAACACAGTGTGACATATTTCACCCCACAGCAAATGTGTTATTTATTAGCCAAAACATCACATGTACTTACAGTCTGCCTGCCTCCAGCTAAGGTAGTCTCTGAGGTTACGATTGCTAGGATACAGGATCACCCGTCCGTCAAAGCCCGGGGGGTACAGGAGAGGCTGATCCTCAAAAAATCCCTTCCAGTAGAACACATATGAGGAGGAGAACTGGGAGGCCACGTGGGTCATGAGCTTACTGTAAGGAAAGCAAGAGGGGAAGAAATGCTATAGGAGGATTGTGTGAGAATGATGTTGGTCTACAGCGTGCAAAACATCAGTACCTGGCTCTCCTTTTGAACCAGTTAGAGGTCCGCTTGAAAACAAAGCTGAACTCATCGCTTTGGCCATACGCAATGATAATATCCTCCAGCTCTTCCATAACTGAGCGGGCGCTCCTTACCATCAGTCCCAAGGCCCTGTCGTCATTGGGCTTTGCAAACTTGTGCTGCTCTGCAAACCTAAAACACAACGCTGTGAGTTCAAATACTCCAGTGAGTCCCTCATGTCTTAATGAAAAAGGAGCCTGACAAGAAAACTCACTTGTGGAAATTGCGACCATCCAGTCTCACGACGATGTAGCAGTTTCGCAGACAAGTGTCATCTGTTTCGAAGTTGCGCACATACTCAAACTTACTCTTGGCCATGTTGCTGGATCTGGAAAAAAGACGGGCCGAATGTGTGACAGCACAGGACCAAATACCAAATCTGCTTGCCTTACTTATCAGCATCAGGATGCTCCTGAAGAGAAAACACAGCGAGCACAAGTATGTCAACAACGGAGCACTACTGAGGCAAACAGGACTATAGATATTTTGAAATAAAAGACAATTCAAGAACTCCAAATTATGACAAGTGTTATAATAAAATAATTCGTGTTATACGTTATGTCAGCTCTTCTTACTTACGTATGAATGTCATGTGTGGTGTTAGCTTTCTACATAGACAGCAAGCTAACCTTTTAATCCTTTTATTTCAGCAGCTAATATATAGCTATTTCATAAGTTGCACCAACAACAATATTAGGATTTCATTTACTGGTATCTAAATGTATCTAAAATTTGTCTTCGGCTCATTCACTCAAACACGTTGGCTTGTATACGGTCCGTCCACAAATTGTGTCGTACAGGAATTACAATCTCCCGGAACACAAAATTTCGGAGCACAAAATGCTAATTGTTTCCCGTTTCATCCAGTCCTCTTGAAACAAACAAACAAATTTTAAAAAACCCCGCTGTCTCAATTTTCAAATATTTTTTGGAGGCTGCATGGAATAATTTGTTACAGAATTTCTTAAAGAAACTATCCAAACATAATTTGTTTTCTAGCGCCATCTCGTGACAAAAAAAAAAAAAAGAGGTTATGGGATTTGTAGTCCAGTTGCTAAACTCGACGAAATACCCAGAGTTCCTCGCTTCACTTGGTGTGCACTCTTGCGGTTGTTTTGAACATGGAGGAGAGGGAAAGAAGAAGTGTAAAATCAGACAGCAGAGAGACGGTATCAGCACCCACCGGGAGCACGACCTCATCGCCGGAGCGCGATCTGGAGGCTGGCAGTGGCAGTAAAGATGACGCAGATCAAACAAACGTTTGCTCCGATAAGTTTGACCCACTCTTGGCCTTGTACTCACCCACAGTGCAGCTTCCCTTCCCAAACATCAAGTGCTTCAACAACGTGGCCGAGTATGAGAGCTTTTTGAAGGGTGGCCGCGGAAGAGCCAAACCGGAGAATGTGGAGAAAAGGCAGCGAAAGGCGATGAGAGGGGTGGTGGACCCGGAGCGCCTCGAGAGACTGAAGAAGCTCATGGTGAATAACCCGGTGTCTGAGTCAGAGGAGGGAGAGAGCAGCAGCGGAACGACGCGGAGGAAGAGGAGGCAGAAACCCGTGAAAAATGTCCTGACGAGAATGCCCCGTAGGTTCAGCACCTATCATTACATGTTGGAGACCCTGGAAAGCTGCCCTGAGCCGATATGATGAGTAAATCATATCGGAGAGACTAGAATAATATGTTTTTCTTTATTAAAATAGGCCAAGAACTTTCAAACTACTCCAAATAAAGCTGGAAAATTAAATTAAAAAGATAAAAATTAAATTTCCTAATTAGAAGCAGAATTGTTTCAGTACTGGTTGACAGGTTTCCAGCTGTGGCCTATGTTTACATGACCCTTTTTGCCCTCCCAGTGAAAGCAGCACCATTTGTTATCTTCACCTTGTCTTTCTGAATTTCCACATACTCAAATCTAGTCATATTTTTAGCATTCCTTCCTGTTTTAAACCCTTTTCCTCTGTTTTTAGATGAGTTCCTTGTATGATTTATTATGATTTGTGGAGGCAGTTGTGTGACATGCTTGTCCTGTTGTCAGTATGTAAAGGCAGTCCTTTGGGGGAGCTCTACCGCTGCGTTGAGGAGAGGATAAGAGTCAAAGTTCACATCAGGACTTTCAAAGGTCTGAGGGGAGTGTGCGCCGGCTTTGTTGTGGCCTTCGACAAGTTCTGGAATATGGTACATGATCCCATGCATGTTGTGTTCTTAGTAATATATAACTCAACATGGTTAAAATACACAAATTTAGTTTGGCCTTTTACCATTGGTTGTTATCTCTTGTTGGCAGGCAATGGTGGATGTAGATGAAACGTACAGAGAGCCTCTATTTGGAGAGGCTTTCTACCATGAGAAAGCTCTCACTACTACACGGGTAATGGATGAGTTTTTATTCTATATATGTCTAAAATATTATCCTACACTTTTATAAGTAAAGCTAAAACCTTTAGAGGTTTCTAGTGACTGCTTGTAATGGGAGTTGATAGCAGGAAGAAAAACTATTGCTGGTTTAAGTTGTAAATGGAATGTTGTTTATATATAGCACTCTTCCACCTTTACCGAGCACCCAGAGCACTTGTATGTGGTTCAGTTTCATGAAAATCTTAAGAATTATCACCAAATTTTTGTTTGCGCAGCTTTTTGAGAAGCTATGTCTCCAGGACAACTCTGAAGGTGCTGAGTCGGTGAAGAAGCGGCAAACCCAGGACGAAGCCAACGAGCCTGCAGATCCTAAAACGACTCCAAAAAGCCGTTCTTCCTCTTCTCAGCTCGCTGGCGTGGGAGGAGATGGCAGGACAGCAGAATCAAAGCTGTCAGAAGGTGTTGAAACCAGAAAGGATGCACGCAAAACCCAGAGTCTACAGGCTCATCAGAAGAAGGAAACCAAGACGTATGGCAAGGTCCACACGCGCCACATCAACCAGCTTTTCATCCGCGGCGAGAACGTCCTCCTGGTTAACCCACAGCCTCTCTGATCTTTATTCTCACTATTAAAAAAAAAGTTTGAACATCTGCACTAACAGGTGTAAAAATACTGACAGATTAGAGATTCAGAGGAATCACAGACTGGCATGTTATATCATATTGATATGGAGGCTTGTCTCTGGCCCACCAGAGAAGTGATCTTGCTTTTGATAAATAAAAGCTTCTCAGTTGTAATTATAGTAGTGTGTGTGTGTGTTTTATTCTTTAGGTTTTTTGTCACCCAGTAAAGAAAAGCCCGCGTTATGGCTGTTTCCCAGCAGGTGGCAGCATAAACACATTCGAGCCATCTGCAGCTATTGTCATCTGAAAGAGCTTGTCCCTTTATGTTGCATTTCCCCGTTAGTTTGAATGGGAATGACAGCGCAGTCTCAGCGGACTTCATAAATGCATTATGAATAATTGAGTTTGTGAAGCTCGAGATTGCAGATGGCACTCAAAAGCTGTCATTTGTCTTGACGTCTTAGATTGCTTTTACTCTTTAATGGGCACATTACCCATAAAAGCACGATTTACTGCATCTCTTAGAAGTTGTAAAGATGTTGCTTTTTTTTTTCCTTTTCAAATGACAGAGGTTAGGTTCGGATGATGAGTGCACAGAATGACTGTCGCTGCAATGTTTCTGGGTCTGCGTCAGTTTTATTTCTGCATTTTTGTTACTCTTAATTTGACTGTAGAGAGACTGACCCGCTTTCCATATGTTTTATGTCACAAGTGGGGCATATTCTATGAGTAGGTGAGCTTTTATTCATTTACTGTATATACTGTTACTTTTCAGATAATGTATCAGAATATTATTAGTGTAGCCCATTTAAAAGCCTCTCCAGAGAGGGGAAAATGGGGTCAATTGTTTAATGCAAGCAGTGTTTTAGCTGTGTTTGTCACAAAAGTGTGTTCCAACAAACCTCGATGCAGTGTGAGCAGGGCACGGCACTGATTGTGTGGTCTAATTGTGGCAACAACTGCAACATCTGTCTCTTGCGTGTGTTATACCAGAGTAATCAGGCCATCACTCGCACTGGGAGACACTATAAACTTCACAAGTAAAAGAATCCAGCGCTTCTCCAACTACGAGACCAAAAAGCTTTTGTAGCATTCTTTAAGTCCTAATAGTCTGTAAAAGTGTAGAAGGTTCAAAGCATGTGGTAAGTTCAGAAACTGCAGTTTGTCCACTGCTTTCTTGATTTAGTCTCTCGTGTTCTTTATCAGCATTTTTCAGCCACGGGTGCCTTTGCAGGAGCTAGTTGGGTAAGTGAGAAAATTAGCTCAACTAATATAAAATATAAAAGTACAATTAATTAAAGAATTAAGTGGACCGCATTGGTTTCAGAAGAAAAGTTACTTAATCAGCAGTAATGACACACAGAAGAGCCAGGTGGCCAAATGGTCAAAAAGTAATAAACTCGCTAGCTAAAATCAGAGCTACAGTTATAACAGTTAAAATAGTTAAGGATGAATTAACAGTTGAAATACAATGCTGTGCAAGAGTCTTGAGACACCTGTCATCTCTTTATATTTCATCAGGGAAATGGGAAACAGGTGCCGCAATTTTTCAAAATATGCATGCATACATGGAAATACAGTATATAAGGCAAAAACAGAGTTTGTCCCGGCTCTAGGGAAGCCAATCCATGACTGATAATGTTCCATGATGTGTTTTTCTATCCAGGTATTCTTTTACTGCATTGGTAGTGTGTTTAGGACCATTGTTACTCTGAAAAATGAAGCCATTGCCAATCAGATCCCTTCCAGATGGTATTGCATCTGGTGGCTCAAAATCTAATGATTCTAATGATGTCTGTATAGATTCCCCAGTCATCCAGGTTATGGTAGTCCAAAGAGCTTGAAAAAAAGGTGACTGGACTTCTTATTTTTAAGTGGACATAGATAGCTTCTTTTACTCCTCTTTCAAATCATCTGTCTTCCTGGTCCATAATGGGAACATGGGCATTCTTAAAAGTGTGCGCTTTATGCTTTAGATGCAGATGTACAGCTGAGTCTTGTCTTGTCGAGGTGGCTCTTCTAACAATATATTTCTGAGTTCATACTGGCTGAAATGCAGCCCCAAACCATAACAGGTCTTCCACCGTATTTTATACACTCCCCTCCAAAAGTATTGGACCAGTGAGGCCAATCCCTTTATTTTTGCTGTAGACTGAAAACATTTGACATTAAAAGATGAATATGAGGCAAAAGATCAGTGTCTCGGCTTTTATTTTCAGGTATTTACATCTGAATCTGATACACAGTTCAGAAGATAGCACCTTTTGTCTGAACCCATCCATTTTTCTTATGAGCAAGAGTATTGGAACATGTGGCTGACAGGTGTGTTTTGTTGCCCAGGTGTGTCCTAGAACATTGATTATTCAAACAATAAATAGTGCTGAATGTCTACGCTTGGTTTTAGATTTGGGTTTTGCCCATGCATTATAGTTTGAGGAGTTACCGTGAAGCTGAGAGAAGATGGGAAACCAATCAGAGCCACTGGACAAACATTGGCCATCGCCAGTACAACCGTCTGGAATGTCCTGAAGAAGGAAGTTGTCCCTGGTGTACTAACAGATGTTAAACAGGTAGACCAAGAAAACAACAGCAGTTGATAGTTACTGTAAAGAAAGACCCTAAAACAACTGTTGGTGACATCAGCAACAACCTCCAGAGGGCAGGAGTGAAGCTGTCACAATCTACTGTTTGCAGAAGACGTCATGAACAAAAGTACAGAAGCTTCACCAGAAGATGCAAAACACTAATTAGCAAGAATAAGAAGACCAGGTTGGGATTTGCCAAGTACAGATACAATCCTCATAAATTCTGGGACAAAGTTTTATGGACTGATGAGACAAAGATGAACCTTTACCAATGTGATGGGAAGGCTAAAGTTTGGAGAAGAAAAAAAAAAGAAAAAGCAAACTAACTGCTCATGATCCCAAACGTACGTGCTCATCTGCGAAACATGGTGGAGGTAATGTCATGGCTTGGACTTGCATGGCTTCTTCTGGGATGGGCTTATTAATCTTCACTGATGATGGCAGCAGAAAATCCCAAAGAAACTCTTTCAAAGACCTTCAGAAAGCCTGCAGAACTATTGCTCAAGCCCTTTTTACAAAATTTGAAACAAAATATAAATAAATGACTTTTGCACAGTACTGCATATCACTGAGTAACTAAGTTGAGAAATACCTGTAAGAAAGTCATTAAACAGCTAGCCATGAGTGATTAATGGTTAGCTAAGTGTGTAATAGTTAAAAGTAAACGGTAAGCTGAACAAAGTCCAGATATGAAAAAAATAGCTAATTTTTAAAAAGGTAATGAAAAAAAAATGGTTAAAAAGCTCAAATAAATGGATGTTAAAATATAGGCTATAGCTCACTCTGATAAATGCACAGCTCAGACTAAACTGGCCTAAATTAAAAACTGACAGCTGGACTGGGTGAAAAGCTCATTTAAACACTATCAGCTTTTATATCAGCGTTACATAAGATATTAAGGAGTTGGAGGGGTACTTGAGTCCATCTGGCCTGCAGGGGCACATCAGACAAAAAGTGTTGGGGGATCACTGTTGTTACCTGCCCTGCAATGTGTCTGGCAGTGTGCAGCTGCTCGCTCTGATTTAATGACAGTCTTTTGTACAGTGTTTTGTTATGGGGCTCAAATTAAACTCGCATCAAGGAAATGTAATTTCCAAGCCAAGTGCAGATGCTTCACTTTTGCTGCTTGAAGCAGTTTTGAATGAGGCTAATGACACAACACACCAAATAACACACACCATTAGCAAATTTCAATCAACTGTTTAATGTTGTAGATAAAGAATCTCGATGTGTAAATCAAATCAAAATGGGAATAATGCAAAATTTCATTTTCTATAAGGATTTTCATGTTTTTACATTTGCATATACTAGTGTTTCAACAATCCCATTTTAGAGACGACGAGAGGATTTAAAGTAGAAAACAAAATGCATAAAACAAACCTCTAGATATATATTAGAAAAAACAGCAAACAGATTTTGGTCATTTTTATGCTTCAGACACCGATGCAAGGCTACTATGTGTTAGTGTGCTCAGCCTCATGAGCCCTTGGGGAGGGGGGAGTAGGAAAGCACAACTTAAATCCTCCTGAGGCTGCAAAATCCACTGCCTTCTCCTCTGGTCAGTGAATTATTTATCTTAGCGTTGACATGCCAAAAAAAATGTCAGGCAGTCAAGATTCAATTTTGATTATCACTCATCACAAGGATCAGGAGGCGACCATCGGCAGGCACTTGCACCACTGAAATGCAATGTTGTGTACATCTATAGTGTAACAGCAGGATGGGACTGTTCATGATGTGCTACCAGATGACACAAATGCATCCAACCAACACACTGGGTATGTACAATATGCAACACAGCAGGTAAAAGTGCTTCCTCTCACACAATCTCCTGTATCTATAAGTTGCTAAACACACAGACTCAGACTGGTGGCAGTTATGATGGAAAATCTTTTCAGGATTCCTGCTTTAATGTGCAACATTAAATCAATACGGAAGGCATCATGCACCAAAATGCACTGATGAACACCTAACAGACAGATGCATTTTACAGTCTTAACAGTCTAAATCAACACTTGAGGTCTGAACGAATTTATCTTGGTGTTTTGTAGCTCTGAAGCTCTCACTGGCCTGAACAGACTGAGAAAAAAAAAAAAGTTGCATCAGATGAACAAAACAGAACTAGTAAAACAACTGCAACTGCAACTCCTATCTGTACAGACAGTACACTTGGCTTGAGGCATAGGTATGTTTGTACCAAGAACAAAACCTCCATCCTCACAGCTAACTTCAACACTGCACAGTCACATTGTCGCCTTCAAAGAGGTTAACTGAAGGGAAAAGGCAAAGGTCTTTCAGGCACTCTGTACCCCTGTATGAGGCTTTTCTACCTACTGATTATCTCATTTGGATGCTAACTGATGATAATATTTCTCAGAAGAAAAATATATAGATATATACCAATAAGAAAGGCAGCAAATGATGGTCTTGAAGAAGTAATTCCTCAAATTAATTTATAGCTTTGACTACAAAATTAATTACTCCAGCTGTAGGCACATTTGGAGTGTGGATACAAAGAGAAGGTGTCAATGTGCTTTGTTATAGTTCTTAAATCATATCAGATTTGGTCTGCACGATGCAATTCTTCACATTGTCACTGCCTCTCATATATGAGCTTCATAAGTTATTATTACGGCTCCAGATTTCTATTTACACGTCAAGGAAAGAGCGAGAACACACACACAAAAAGAGGTAACTTGACATTCTTCAATGTATGTTAGAAAGTTAAAACGGCAGATTAAGTTATCCAAATTTATCATTCAGCAAAATTATTGACAATGTATAGCAAAGAAAAAGGAAAAAAAATGCAGCTATTAATTGATATTTTTTTGCTATTCTGGTGATTTCACTTGATTGAGGTTATAAAGCAAATCCCCCGACATTCTCTCAGTGGCACTTTCTTCTTTTTGCTCACTGATTTACAACTAACCTACTAAGGCACACTATCCTCAGTGTGTCCGACCACGAACCCAGACCTGACAGATCATTGGTTCAAACAACAAATAACGCACACACGCACATACACACACACTCATTCAATTAGATCCAAATCACTACATTACTATAGAAAAGAGATTGCAGGGTGTTGGTATTATGATAATTGACATTATTCAAGTACTCTTTGTTTGCAGCTCTTAACAATCCTTCACCAGTGGACGGAGAGGGAGACTGCCACTGCTCCTCTGATAATCTTTGCTCTCCAGTTCCATCACTTTCCAAAATTTCCAAAGTCAGCAAAGGCATCTTGTTTGGGCTGTTGGACCATTGCAGGGTTCATTCCCATTCCACCAGGCATCCCCATTGTCATACCTCCCTGTTGCATTCTCATGTTCAAACCACCCTGATGCATCCCCATGTTCATCCCCATCCCCATCATGCCCTGATTGGGGGCCATGCCCATTCCCATGCCAGCACCAGGGTGCATCATGGGATTAACAGGAGGTCGGACAGCTGTAGATCCAAGACTCATATTGGAAAATCCCTGGGAGAGCATGTTAGCAGGTGCCTGGTTGCCTGGAAAAAAAACAAAAAAACAAAACAAACTCACATTGTAAAATGATTCAAGGAAAACCCCTGATTATGGCATTGTTACTATTCATGTCACACCTGAAGTACTAATTTTCTCACCTTGTTGAAGGGTGTTGAGACTGGGCTGGCTAGGTTTGGGGGGCTGCATCCCAGGGCCCAGGAAGTCCAGGCTGATATTAACTGAGGGATCTGACCAGGTAGATGGAAGAGATGCTTTGGCTCCTGCACCTTGAGATGACACTCCTTGCTGTACAGGCTGGAGGGGCTGTGGTTGTAGAGGACCCCCCATCATCTGGAGGGGCTGGCAAAGACAAAGATGCAGGAACAATTTACC